>CM038796.1:89767567-89843062 GCA_021764765.1 Vicia sativa | reverse complement strand
TCTTCTTGAATGCAAAAAATTTTTCAATAAAAATCAAATCTTTTGAAAATTTGATTTCTCTTCCATACGAGCTAGCATTAATTTGGCAAGCTATATGGCTATCTTGACCTCAAGTTTGATAAAAATCCAATCCATTTGAAAATATATCTTGTTTTCATATTTTATATAATTTAAATTTGAATTTAATGCTTTTAAATTCAAAATAAATCAAAAAATAGAATGTGGTCGTGGCAAGGCATCAATAGGTCACAATAATATTATGAACAAGCTTGGATCATAAAATTATAGGCCCATTTGGAAAAAAATGATTTTGACAAATATCTCTTTTCAGGCAATCATTCAAAAATGCCCAACTTGTACAAGGTGTATTTTGCTCACTTTTCCACATTTTGAATGTTATTGGACTTTTAGAAAGCTCTAAGTGTCCTCTAAACACCCTCTTTGGTTTCATCTCAATTGAGTTTCCATGCTCAATAAAACTTCAAAACAAAAAGTTGACTTTTTGTTGACTTTGAAAAGGAACTGTAATGTTTTGATCCATACCAAATGAAGCATTTTTTGAACATTCTTGTGAGACATGAAGTTGTAGAGAATTAAATTTCCTTCAAAATGAGAGGTGGTGGAAAATTTCGAAAGATGGGAAGAAGTTATGCTCACCAAAGTTCAATGACTTTTATCGACAAACCCTAATTTGAATGTTTGACTTTGAGCAAATCTCAGTTTTGATGAATCATGATCAACCCTTGATCAAATGATGAATGACTTCAAATGAGGATGTTGACCAAAAATCGGAAGTTTGACTATATGTTGACCATGCTTGACTTTTTGTTCAATACAACTAATTTTCAACTATCCGAGCAATTGTCTAAGGAAATTTGACTCGTGAGGCTCAAACTTGACATGGAGAATCTTCAAGCATACGAGGAGGCATGATGACCATTGGAGATGTTAAGTCCATCTTGATCTAAGAATTGCCAAACCCTAGCTTTGATTGTTCAGGAGAGGGTTTGTCCGATCAACCTCGAGGAATCCTCTCGAGTAGAGATGAAATATTTTTAAAGTAAGAGGGCAATTTTGGGTATTTACACTGCACGCGATATGTGGCGCCAGCGTTTCGTCGACCGAACGACATGACCTTGTAATGTAACGTGCCCTCAATGTGTAACGAATGTAGTCTTTTGCATGTCTTCAGAGCCATTTTGATCTCGATATAACCGGAGAAACCATCCATGAAGGAGAAAAACCTTGTGTTAAGAAGTGTTATCAACCAGGACATCAATACGTGCGTAGGGAAATCGCTCTTCGGACTTGCTCTTCGTATCTCTGAATTCACATAGATACGCATTTTCCATCCTTCTTAGGTACGGCACCACGTTGGTAAACCCACCGCGGATAAGAAGTAATGGCTAGGAAACCAAAGATTGAACTCTTTCATAACTTCGGTTTATATTTTCTTGGACATCTCGTGACGATACGACAAACCTTCTCGCTTCCGCTGTGGAGAAAACCTTTTTGTTGGTAGCTCTGTATCCACAATGTCAATGTTTGAACCCGTAAGATGCTTTGAGGAAGCAAAAACCGATATTGTGTCACAAGATCTCAACCAATCTCTCCTTGACATTGTTCTCAAGACCGCTTCTATCTTGATTTATTCTGGTTTTCGTCAAGATTTCTAAACTCACAACCTCGATCGCTCCTTGTGTGCTTGATGACCTGCTCTTCTTGTTGTGTAGCTCAGCAAGTTCTCCTGCACTTCACAATATTCTCACCTCGCCTTCGCTTGGTATATTAGATTATCAAGTCATATTTAGCAATAAGTAGTCGTTATCAACCAGATTCGTAGTGAATCATAGCAGTATCATGTGGGTGTGTGTAAGAACACATAACTTTTTGAAAGGGTGATAAAGTAAAAGAGAGATAAAGAGCCAAGTATTTTGAATGCAAAAGTCCAATGATTTATTGAATGAAAATATGCGAATGACAAATAATAACCTCACAACGAGCCACGGTGCCCGTAAGGCACTAGGCTTAAATTTTATTGTTCAAACGTAAAAATGAAAAGCTTAATGTAAAAAGAAATTACTCTGCTCTAAAGGAGATTGGTATGACATCTTCAATCTTCCAATTGTCAAGTCCGTCGTCTGGAGTTGGGAAGATCAAATTTTGATATTGAAGTCGTCCATCATCTTCTATAGCATGGACTCCGCTTTTGTTGATGTTGAAAGGAAGTTTGCCGAACATTCGTGGTGATCATCTTCTCGACCTTTGATAGTCAAGCCTAAACCGGTCTTGTCAAATTTGAATGGAAAATCTGGAGTGACCCCAAATAGTACAACCTCCTTCTTCAACCGCAGCTTTGGCGTCTTCTGAGGCCATCTTCGTGGAACTCTAGTAACTCAGAGTGGCGGTGAGAGTCATCGTGCATGACTCATGGAATTGCTTCAAAGGTTGATGGGGTTTCGATGAATTCACCTTCCATTTTGATGTATCGAATGACTACGTATGGTTTACCATATATTCTTCTTCACCATACTGTAACAATCTTCCCCTTCATTGGATACCGATGTAGGTAAAGGTGATGCCGCCCATGTATCCAAGGTCCCGAGTAGGCAAGAATAAGTTGGACGAATGTCCATGACCAAGAAAGTAGAGTCAAAAACCGGAACCGAATTTAATCAATGTTGAGCTCTCAAAGTACTATTCTTTTGAACCATCAAAAGATCTTACGATTATGTCACGGGCTTCATGACCAATTCTTCAGATTAAGTCGGTCAAGGGCACCTTCGTAGAACATTCGAGCGTAACCAAGATCCACCAATACGTGAGACAATGTAGTGCCCTTGCATTCAATGGAGATGTGCAAGGCCTTGTTGTTTCCTTCAAGCAGAGTTAAATCAAGACGAGAAACCTAAACCAGTGTTGCATGCTAGCGATACAACCTTCAAATTGATCAAGTAGTGTTCTTGCGGTATGTGAGCATTCTTCAAACTTTACTAAGGCTTTAGCATGAGCCTCGTGAGCACAAAAAGCGTAGCTAGCATGGATATTTTGACGGATTTGTCCCAACTGCTCCACAACATTATAGTCGCTCTTCTTGATAATCCTAATTTCTCCATTTCTTGCTTGAGGCATCTCAAGAATCCTTGGTACTTCGCTTCAAGCAGATGAGTTATCGTTCTTTTCCTCTCGCCAGAATCGGTTCGATAGCAGGAATAAGAATTGGTGTAGTAGTATCTTTCAGAGGATGAATATCTGGAGAAAATACTCTTTCGGTTCTGGTTTCCTTGCTTGATCCGATGATGTTGTCGATGTCAGGATTGGTAGCTTCAACTGCAATGTCTTCAATGGTCAAAGGTTCTTGCTTGACGCCATGATAGTAAACTTTAGCTCCATAATTCCAAGGTATATCTTTGTTAGAGGAATATGGTATTGGTTTGGGGGAGGTAATAATCAGGGGTGCCACTCTAGGCGCAGGATCGCATGTAGGTGATCCTTATTGTATTCACATCAAGATACTTCCGTAATCGCCTTCCCATCTAGTTGCCTTGATGTCTCGATTGGAATCTTGTAACTTTCGGGAGAGGTATATTTCACCATGAAATCAAACTTTCCACTTTGCTCCCCAAGGTATCCCTGACTCGGTATGGCTTTCGCTACGCCTTCGATCTTCGATTTTAGAAACGCCTTCACACGTATTCTCCATACCGGAGGTTTCTAAATATCACTTCTGTTGTCCATTATGCGTTGAATACACCTTTTCAACCAAGCACATCCATCGATTCGATGCACACCAACGACAATTATCGTGGCATCCTCGAAATACACCGTGAAGTAAATCTTTCTTGACAATCATCGAGGAATAGTCGATTGTTCACATCATAAACATAGGAGTTATTGTTAATAGCATTGGCACTTTTACGATGGTCGGCATTGGTGCGTTGATCACGCTCGTAGTTTCGACGGAGGGTCGAATTCAATTTCCTTGCTTCAATCATGTCTTGAATCTTGTTCTTCGTGGTCCAACAGCTTGTTGGTGTCGTGCCTCTGGCTATTGGAGGATATGCACACCTTTGCATTAGGATTGTACTTTGGAGAGGAAGTGTTGATGTGTTAAGGAGGATCCTCAAAGTAATGAGTTTTGCTTTCAACATGTGTTGTAATGCTCGAGATAACGGCATGTCGATCTTCGTGAAATTATCTTCGTTTCAAAGATACGCTGTTGTCTTGTTGAGGTTGCGCTTAGTGTGATTAGAGATCACAACTCGCCCTACAGATTGACTATGATCTTTGCCACGGCTCTTCTAACCATACACAACATTGGCTTTTTTACCACAAAGATCTCTTAAATTGAAGATGACTCTACTTGAATCTTTCCGCTCTTGATTCCAGCTTTGATACATTCTCCTATCAATATCACTTGGTGAATCCGATCAAGATTTTCCAATCGATGATTAAATAATGTATGTCAGTGTTCTATAAACATGTCAACCAACTCCCTATTGGACAAGGGTGGTTGAATCGCTTACTAAATCTCTCAATTTCGGGCATACTTTTAAACTCTCATCCCGACCCATAAACTTGCTTTGTAGTTGCATGCGGGTGTGCAAATTCAGATTGTACGGTATTGCTTGTAGAGATCTGCTAAGTCATTCTAGGTACGAATGGGTAATTCTAGTCGATAATACCACTCCAATCGAAGTTTCAATAAACTCTCTTGAAATAAATGGATCCAAAATTTGTCTTCAAGATGAGAACGGATCTTCTGAACATAGGACTTCAGATGTAGCTTCGGGCAAGAGATGCCATCATATTTGGAAAAGGTAGGGACTTTGAACTTGAAGGGAATTACCACACCAGGAACAAGACTCAGATCATCAAAGTTAAGCTTTCGACTTTTCGATTTTAACATTCGACGATCTTCAAGTTGCTTGTACTTTCTGTTGTCAGGATATTGCTCTCTCATATAGTCTTCCTCTTCATTTTCGTAATCATGATGGGTTCCTTCATTGTTTTTGATGCTTCCTCGCCCGCCTTGTCTAAGAATTCGAGCTGTCGACCACCTTGATCAACCCTTGTGATTTCTTCCCATGTTGAGAATACCAATGGTTCTTCTTTCTCGTGACGAGCTTCTTCAGATCTTTCTCGCCTGGGCCAAATTGGTGAACATCTCCTAGAATCATGCTCGAGCCCGAGATCTTTGACAGTCTGTTCAAGAGCCATTTCTAATGAAATAAACATTGAGAGAATAAGAAAATCGGTCTTCAATATACCTGTTATGAAATATTATGCCATGATATGTGATGTTATGAAATGCAATGTTTTCAAGGACCTTAGGAATTTAAATTTGTCAAACAAGCACGAACAAACTTTTTACTAGTTTATTTTTAGCAAGTACAAAAGAAATTTTAAACAAATAAAAAGAAACTCCTAGAGCTTAGGCCTCCCATGGATGCTTCCTTTTTATATTGAAGTAGGTATTGATGCTTCGCCTCGTGAAGTAATCGCCAACTCTAATACCTTCTTCGCTATGTAGCACTAGGATTCAATGTATCCCTTTCTCTAAGTTGATTCCGTGATCTCTTTAAATCTTCAAATTAGTAGGCATGTCCGGATGGATAATGGTGTAGGTTCGTCACATATAGCAACAAGTTCTATAACCACCGGTAAAAACCAGAATGGCATCATGAGGTTTTGAGCTCGAGCTCGAGCTTGCACCCATTTGAGGTAAGGTTCCAAGGAATGGAATTTTTGTTCCCCAAGGTCTTGGTATCAGTCTTCTTTACCATGCCCCAAGCGTGCACAAATCTTCGATGGTAGTTCTGGAGATCGTTTTCGTAGTCAAACACGATGTCTTGGAGAAGCATATCATGAGGACCATCTCTTCGAGCATAACCAAAATGATGTAGAGCTAGAGAAGGGTTGTAAGTCATACCTCCCCTTATGCAGCAGAGTGGTACATTAGGGAATTCCCCATAACGCTCAATGAAAGTGAAGTCCTTTTGAGGAAACAGACACCAACGAATATTTGAATGAGAGAGTGACATCAGCCTTTGAGACCAGTTCAATCTTTGCTCGTTCTTCACATCGATGAGGAAGGTGCGAAATAAACCACCGAAAGTAATGGTATGCAACACATGAGATTTCCTTGTCTTTGATAGTACGAGTATGGAGAGAATGCAGAATGTCCCCAAGTAAGGTACGCATAGGATTACGAGTGAGGAATATCTTGATGGCGTTCACGTCTATGAACTGATCGGGATTAGGAAATAGCACCAAGCCAAAGATTTGCAAGGCCAAATTTTTTGAATTCATGGAAACTCTTGGCCTTTTAGGAATTCTCGAGCTTTTATCAAAAACTTAGCAAGAAAACCCTTAACTCCGCTTCTTATTTCCTAATTAGCTTCAATGTCTGATCGCTTTAGATGTAACGCTGATGCGATGTCTTCATATTTCGGAGCTTTTTCTAAACCGGTGAATGGTATCTGATCAAGAATAGGTATCCCAAGTAGCTTAGAGAACTCTTTCAATGTAGACACCAACTGATAACCTGGGAATGTAAAGCAGTGATGTTTCGGATCAAAGAACTGGAATACGACGTGCATCATATCTTCTTCAAAACCGGAGATAACCAAGTCAAGTAGTCATGAGTCTAGTGGTGGTGGTCGTTTGGCCTGAAACAAACTGTAGAGTGAGTTTCGAAGAAAACAGGTCTGGTTGCCCTAACAATGGTGTTTCGTGATTTACACGTTAGAGCTTGCTTCTAATGATTCAAACTTGTTCTAATGGACACCCTAAGATCATACAAAAAAATAAAATCAGTTAGTAATGCATGGATTAAGAGAATCAATTTTTAGAAGTTTACCAAATCGGAGAGGCTTGGATGGTGCGTTCTGGAAGGCTATGGATTTTTGTAATGATTGATATGAACTCCTGGGACCTTCAGGAGCAAGAATCAATGCTTGGAAGTGCTTGAAACCGGCTGGAATTTGAAATATGAATTTGCAAGTTTCTTGGAATTTTTGAGAGTTTTTAGGGTTTGGAAGTGGCTAGGGTTTCAGTGTTTCCGATCTTGTCATATATATAGAAAGCAAGAGATTTGATCAACAATAATAAGAAAATATATTGCCTTGAATGCAAAAATATTCCCTTGTAAATATTTACCAAATCTTTCCAAAAATGGATTTTTCTTGCCTTGTAGCTTCTTGCACGAATTTTGCAATCCTCACGGGCTTCCTTGATCCTCAATACATGTACAAATCAAGCACAACTCATCTTAACTCCTCGCTTTGTATTTTATTTAATTAAAACTGAATTTAAATCATTAAATTCAAAAATAAATTAAATAAATGAAATATGGGCGAGAATTTGATTTTTTAGGCCATGGATATTGTCGAGATTAAGTTTGGATCATAAAATCTTAGGCCCATTTGAAAAATATTTGCATTTTCTAAGTATTTCTCTTGATGCACCTCCTAAAAAATGCTCAACTTGTACAATTTGTAACTTCCACAATTTTCCACATTTTTGGGTTTTTTTTGTACTTTTTAGAAAGCTCAAGATGTCCTATAAACACTCCTTTTGGTTTCATCTTCATTGTAGTTTCCATGTTCATGAACACTTCTTTTCAAAAAGATGAGTTTTTGTTGACTTTTAAAAGGATCTGTAATGTTTTGATCCATAACTTCCAAATGAAGCATTTTTAACCAAAGCTTGTGAGACATGAAGTTCTAGAGAATTGAATTCCCTTTAAAATGATATTTGGTTGAAAAATTTCTAAAAAAGTATGTGAAAGTTATGCTTGGTTAAAGTTTTGTTGACTTTTGTCGGAAAAACCCTAATTTAGAAACTTTGACTTTTGATAAAATCTTGACTTTCCTTGAGAATCATGGTCAACCCTTGATCAAATGATGAATATTACTTCAAAATATTGGTGTTGACAAAAATTATGAAGTTTGACTGTATGTTGACCAGCTTGACTTTTTGTCCAATACAGCTGATTTTCAACCATCTGAGCAATTGACTGAGCAAATTTGACTTGTAAGGCTTGAAACTTGACATGGTGATCCTTTGAAGCATTGGAAATCCATTTTGACCTGAGAGGAGAATAACCCTAGTTTGGATTGATTCCTTAGGAGAGGGTTTGTCTGATCAACCCTTGTGAAATCCTTGTGAATTGTCTTGAGAAGTAGGAGGGCAAATTTTGGGTATGACACCCCATCAAGATCGGTCCTCGATATTTACTACAACTTTCTTGGTCATGGACATTCAACCTGCCTACTATTTCCTTTTGGGCCATCCATGGATTCACAAAGTTGGAGTGGTTACATCCACCCTTCATCGAAGATAAAATACCTCGTCAACGGAAAACCATCACACCACGCTAAAGAGGAGTATGTCAGAAGTCACCTTGCATCATTCTGGTATGTTGAGATTCATGAAACCCCGCTTCAAGGATTCAAACCGCTCATATGTTGAATACTCTTCAGAAGAAGGTTAAGAAAGACATGCCGTAATCTTCCACGGTATCCTTGAAAGATGCTAAGGCCGTGGTCGAGGATGGACGCTCAAGGTCATAGGCGGTGGAGGTTACACCCAAGTACAACAAGTTTGGGTTGGGTATTGACCTTTGTGCGCCGCCAAATTCATAAAGCACCCAATTTGGTTACTCTTGTGAAGTTTTCGAGCGCTGGCATCATTCCCCGACAAGCAAATGTAGTTAATGACTCTGATAATGAATTCGACATCGACAAGTGGATCCTCCCCAGTGTCCTTGGTGTGGAATTTAATAATTGGACTTCGGAAGACTGTGTCCTAGTCACGATAGTCAAAGAGTAATTTTCTTTTGTTTATGTTATCATGCAAAATAATTTCGGTACTCTGCCCAAGGCACATTGAATCATATGTAGGGCCACCATGTTTGCATTTGCAGCTTTTTACCATTAAATAAAGAACATCTTTTTCATTCAAAAAATTGTGTTCCCTGTCCTTCAATTTTACATCACAATTTTAGAACGCAAAATGGCAATGCTTTATTTTTCTTTTTATCATCTAAAAAAAGGACTAAAATAAGCATAAAATCAATCATGCAGATATAATCCCACACTCTTAATGGACCCCTTCGATAACGACTCTGCTATCACTCTTTATGACTTTGATAATTCGATCAACCAAGCCAAAGAAGAAGGTGAGGAAGATTGTAAACTCCCTGAAGAGTGGGCAAGAATGTTAAGACAAGAGGAAAGGGTTATCCAACCGCATCAGGAAGAGATTGAGAAAGTGAATCGGGCAATGCCGATGTGATTGAGAGGTTAAAGTCAGTGCTTAGAAGACAAAGTGAAGCAAAGACTAATTGAACTACTCGAGAGTATTCGATATCTTCGCCAGGTTATGAAGACATGCATGGATTGGATACCGATATTTTGTGCACAAGCTGCCATTGAAAGAAGATGACCTTCTATTAAGCAAAAGCTTCAAAGAACTCATCCCGAGATGTCTAAGAAGATCAAACAGAAGTCCAAAACACCTTGATGTGTTTTGAATGTCATCTCTTATCCTCCATGGGTCGCCAACATCGTGCATGTGCCCAAGAAAGAAGCAGTTAGAATGTGAGTGGATTATCGAGATCCGAATGTAGTCGTCCAAGGATGACTTCCCACTTCCCCATATTGACATATATGGTGGACAACAAAGCTCATGCAAAAGTGTTTTCATTTATGAATGTTTTCTCCGGGTACAATCAAATTAAGATGGCACTGGAAGAAATGGCTAAAACAACTTTTATCACCCCGTGGGGAACTTTCTACTACAAAGTGATGCTTTTCGGATTGAAAAAAATGTCAGGGCAACGTATCAGCGCGCAATGGTAACTCTTTTTAATGACATGATTCATAAGGAGATTTAGGTGTATGTCGATGACATGATTGCAAAATCTCAAGATGAAGAAGAGCATCTAGTACATCTACAAAAGTTGTTTGACAGATTGAGAAAATTCAGATTGAGGCTGAATCCGAACAAATGTACTTTTGGCGTACGATCTGGTAAGTTGTTAGGATTCGCTGTAAGTGAAAGAGGCATCAAGGTTGATCCTGCTAAAGTAAAAGAAATTCAAGAAATGCTTGAGCCAAGAACTGAAAAAGAGGTCTGTGGCTTTCTAGGGAGGTTAAACTAAATTTCTAGATTCATCTCTCACATGATTACATGGCCTATATTCAAATTGTTGAGAAAAGATCAAGTGGTCAGGTGGAATGATGATTGTCAAGTCGCATTCGGTAAGATAAAGGAGTGGTTAGGCAACCTAACATGGCACCACCAAGAAAAGTCTCGCTTTTTATATTTCCTTCTATATGATGATGATATAATGGGCACGCCGAAGGGTCCGCAATCGACCCCCGCACAGTTCTAGTTTGTGTCAGCTCATCACACGCGAATCGTGTTGCTTCCATTATCGATTCAATAATAATAAAGTGGAAAGAGTCCTCTATTATGACTTCCACGCTTTTCTGGGGTTCGCATTTACTGCTGAACTCACATCATTTGCTTTTCACACTTGTCAATTCAAGTCATGCAAAGGATACCACTCACAGAATCGGAATGTGTTGGTTTTGTTTCGCTCGGCTTGTGTTGGTATGGACATCCTTTTTTGCTTCTATGATATTTGTTTGTGCATTGTATTGCTTGTGTGCTCGCTAAAGCACTTGATTGCTTTATCCTTCGCATCCTTGGTTTTACAACCAAGATGTATATAGGATAGCTTTCCTTAGGACCGCCGGCTAGGATAACTCTCGAGCCTAGACATTAGGATATACATCCTTTGCATGTCAATATAGGTAGAGATTCCTCATCCTCAACCATAGGTCCAATATTTGCATGACAACATTAGGTTAGTACTAGTTAGTCTCCTTTGTTTTGCTTGTTTCTTTTTGCAACCTTGCACGTAATTAAAACTAAAACTTACTTTATTTTTCTTTTGAAAACAAAAACACTTAATAATGGTTTGAATTCCTTTCACAAAGGTAAAAGCAACCAACCAAGACAAACTCTTTTTTTTTCGCGCCTTTTTCTTTTGTGTTTAAAACCTTTTCATAAGTAAAAAAGACAGAACCCACCAAAACAAGTGAGCCAAACTACGACGCTCTGACTTTCTCATTGGACAAGGTAATACGTAGGCATCTTGTCACGGGGCCTGATCGAGCACAACTTGAAAAAACTTCCTTCTTTTCCCCGTGGTTTCTTTATTTTCCTTTTCTTTCTCATGCATTGTAGCGATTAAGCATAGATAGATATAACACACTCCTTAGCCATAAAATAGAAGTGGATACCGTAGAGTACTACGCGGGGTTCTAATCTCTTCTCACGTAACAAACTCCTTACCTGATATCTCATGTAAGACCGTGGTTTCTTCCCTCTTAGGTTTACTCGATTTTTTCCTTTCTCCTCCACAATATAAAAGACGCTCGATGGCGACTCATTGATACATCCTATCAGTCGGAAGTTCAGCTGGGTGATTTCACATGGCTTCTTCAAGACCCATGATACAAGCTTCATACTCTGCCATATTATTCATATAATCAAACATCAATCTCGTAGTGAAAGGGATATGAGACCCTGGGGGGGAGGAATGATCACAACACCAATTCTTTTTCCATAAGCATTCAGTTCATCAAACACCATACCCCATCGTGACTCTAGATCTAGACCTTCCTCAAGCAAAGGTTCATCACAATCTTTCATTTTTAAATATATCACGTCTTCATCAGGGAAATCAAACCCAACAGATTGGTAATCTTCAAGCGGTTGATGAGCTAGGTATTCTGCCAACACACTACTTTTAATAACTTTTTGGGTGTGATACTCAATATCATATTCAGATAACAACATCTGCCAACGTGCAATATTTCCTATAAGAAAGTGTTTTCAAAGATGTACTTAATCGGGTCTATTCTAGAAATCAACCATGTAGCATGATTCCATATATATTGTCAGTATATCGCCACAACCCAAGCTAAAGCACAATAAGTTTTTCTAACATAGAGCACCATGACTCGCAGTAGGTGAATTTCTTACTTAGATAATAAATGACATATTATTTCTTCCATGTTTCATCTCGTTGTCCCAAAATACCCATGGACTTATCCAACACAACGATACATAACCAATGGTCTTCCTTCAACAGAGTGTTATACCCCAATTTTGACCTAATATACCACCTTACATTTGCATCATTTACATTAATAACAACATTAATTGGGTGTAGCATTCATGTGTCAAATTTAGGGTTTCATCGATTTTCATCTGATTCAAGAGGCACCTACTAGGGTTTGAGTGTTACTCACCTCATTTGATCTATCTTGATCAAATCATCAACCTCTGATCATCAGATATCCAATTTTCTCATTGATCAATCGAGGATCGACCAATTAGGGTTTTGGTCGAGCATGAGTATTCTCTGACTTTTTAAGCAATGAATGACTTTTTTGGCTAGAGATTAATCATTATATCTTAGATACAACATCTTGACCTAATTTCTGAATTCAAAACATCACAGAAGTTCACAGACTTCATCAGTCAATTTTTGAAACATCTGATGAAAATTCATCTGCACTGAAAAATCAAACTTTGAATTTTGGTCAAATTTTTCAAAACAAAACTTTTTCCATCATCAAAATACTTCAAATCATCCATCATGATCATAAAAAATCAAAGAATTTGGAAAAGTCAACAAAAAGTTAAAAGTTCCAACACTTAGAAAAATTTTCAAGTGTTGAAATTTCTTATTTTTTCCAAACTTCATGGCATTTTTTCACATAGTTCCACTTTGATTTGGAAAAAACTCAAAACATGAAAGTTGTTGCCCTTGAAACAAGCTTTCCAAAATGTCAAAGAACTCTCAAATCCATGGAGTCTAGCTATACTTTTGAAATTGAAACATAAGGCTCCATAACCATGGTTTTCAAGGTCAAAACTTCACAATTATAGGTCATTTTGTGATTTCTTCTTCTAGAACACGTGCCACCTTGCCAAATTGGGATAAGAACTGATAAAAATCAGTGAGAAGTAATTATGACAAGTTTGGACTGTTGAATATTTTCACACATGGTTAAAAAGGAAGCCTTTCCTTTGTAAATGCCTTTCTTGCCCTTTAAGGCATCTTTGAATTACCAATGCCAAAACTTTGTGCCTAACATTTCAGAGCTTATGGCCTATAAATAGAGGCATTATTTTCAAGTTCAAACACACCAAAGTAATGCCAAGACATGCTTTCTCTTTACTTTCTTGAAATTCAAGTAACATAGTTCAAATTAAGAGTTTATGCATTTTGAAAATTGTGAATAAACATAAGATGTTTGTGTCTAACATGTTTTAATATCAACATATAACTGGTTTGTAACTTAAAATCAATCTGAAAACAAGTAAAACCAGATTTGCATTTCACACTTTCAAGCTTGCTCAAAACTCTTTAAACTTCAAATTCATGGTTTGGCTCGAGCACTTTGTGTTTTGATCATCCAAACATCATCAACATACTCCATATGGATGATGCATACTCCTTCTTGATCCGAATAACTCTAACATCAATTTCCAGTTCCATTCAAAGCTCAAGGCATGTGGACTTTTAGAGTGATCCGCATGTTCATGAAGTGCATACCACTCCCACACCTTCCTAGAGGCCGGTGCTCAAACAATCCACAAACAACAATTGGAAACACTTTGCATTGAATTCGATTCCAGCCTTCAATGTAAGAACACGAAACTCAATCTCAAGATTCTTTGATTCATTTGAAAAAAACTCTTGGCCATTTTGTTTCTGCACCTAACACGATCATAAACCCTCAATCAATTGGAAAAATCATTAACCATACACGATTTCAATTAGGATTTTCAGTTCTAGGGTTCTTCGTGTTCATAAGAAATTTAACCATGTTAGACCAAAAATAAATGAAATTAACAACCATCATCATGTTCCTTGTTAAATTTCGAGCAACTTTCATGTTTACAACTTTCAAAATCATTGAGAAACAAGAAAGTTACAAAATCAAAGAATTGAAGAGGATGAAGAACATGTTCGCGCGTGTTCTTGTTATTTTCAAATTCAAATTTTCTAATATAATATAAACACGTGTTTTTTTTCAATACACGAATACACTCTTGCCCCAGCGGTTGCCTACCGTCAGAGGTGTTTGTGCCACGATGCCACCCATGTGTCCGGGTTCAAACCTCCCTTGGACCATTTTTTTCAAACTTTTCATATTTTCTTCATGTTTTTCACAAACTTTAACATTTTTTTTAACCAATCAAAACTCCTCATTTTGAGGTGATTTTTTGTACACTTGTCAATTAATGTATCTATTTTATGATAGTGCAAAAATTTTTAGAAAAAACTTTCATCTGATTATGTTTTAATCGAGCCGAAAACGACGCTTTGAACACTTTTCAAAACACCTTTAAAAGGTGAATTTTTCAAACTTTCGAATTCCGATTCTTTTCAAAACTTCTCATAAATGAACTTCACATTTCAAAACACTTTCAAAAACATTTCCTCAAAACTTTTCATCAAACTTACATCTTTTTACCATGATCGATCCGATTTAAACGATAAAACCGAATTCGCTTTTCTCAAATTTTAATCGATCATGGGGCTTCTCACGGTGTAAGTCCCAAAATATTCTTTTTATGTACATAATTATTTTGTACATATCAAACTCTCTTCGATACATACAAATTTTTATTTGTACATAATATGTATACTTTTATACTCAAGTATGTATAAACTTCGATCGCTTGTTTTCACTTCACTTGTATACACAAAAACATTTTTTATGTACATAATTATTTCTTTGTACATATCAAATTTTTTTCATATATATAAATTTTTACTGTATATACAGTATATTTTACTCAAACACGGATAAACTTCGATCGCTTGTTTTCAGCTTCTTCAGATATATTTTAATACCATTGGTATTGAAAGGAGCATTATTCCTCGTGAAATCGCTTTCAAACCAATGGGCCACCCTTATGGTGTAAGTCCCAACCTTCTATGTACATCCATCCTTTCTCGTATATAAATACTGCTCGTACATATTTACTTCCTTGTACACATTCAAACTTGTAAATAATCGTTACGCTGCTTTTAAACGCTCGTTTACGTACACTTGTTTATATTTACTTCATAAACTCTTGTAAATAAACATCATGCATTGTTTATATTTCCTTCAAAAACTCCCGTGAATACATATCACACACACACTTGTTTATACAACTGCCTAGTTATAACATAACAACTAGTCTAACCAATAGGTTCACGCTTATAGCCTCCGCTGGCTTTATACAAGATAACTCTCCACACGTAGTTAGCTCTCTTAGGCTTCATATAAGAAAACTCATTCATCTGAGTTTAGCCTCCGCTTAGGCTTCATATAAGACTCCCCTATTGAGTCGCTTCCTCTTGGGCTTCGCTCAAAAGAACTCCTCATTGAGTTTAGCCTTCTTGGGCATCATACAATGAAAGAGACCAGAAATCTCTTAACAGCCTCCTATTGGGCTTCCAATACAAAGAATCACCCGTTAGATAGAACCAGAGTATAATTTCCTGAAATTGCTCTTAATTCCAAAAGGATGGTTTCCTGAAATCCTTTTAAAGCCAAAACCAGCCATACCCTATAGCTTCCTCTTGATCTTCATACAAGGACCTCGATGACCCGGAATGCCTCCTCTTGCTAACAATACAAGGACCCATAGGCTTTTAAAAGCATCCTTTAATCAATCAATTTCTCCTCGAGATTTAGACGTTTATCATCTCTATGGAAGAAGTATCTCATCTATCACATCACATACAGTCAAAAAACTTTTCAAATTCTTTTCAAACAAAAACATCTCTTAATTGTAAGTGGTAACGCTTGTACACTCAAGCAAAACACCCAATGCTTACAGTTAAAAGACTCAATCATCTTTTTTCAAAACATCTTTCTTAAACATGTAAGTGGTAACGCTTGTACACTCAAGCAAAACACCTATAACTTACGATGAAAGATTTTAATCATCCAAACTTTCAAAAATGTATGTGATGAAATAGATTAGATACATTTTTCATTAAAATGACATTTGTCTGTCTCTTACTAACATCCTGCTATGCCTCCACTAGCATAAGTGGGAACTATGATTGCTCGACTTTCTCAACATCCTTTTGAGAATACGAGGCACAAGGTCTCATCCTTGCCGAGCAAATTTCTTTCTCCTCGCACCAAACAAACCATAGATCCCTGAGATCCGAGCTACAAATGCTCGATTCCCACTAGGATATGTATGCGTAAGATCCAAAGATTTTGCAGCACAATAATAACAAACACTAGGATCCCACATAATCTATCCTTCTTAAAACCCAAAGGAGAAACTTTCCCAATCATAGAAATAGCAATTAAAACACACAAACATATCAAACATATTCATATATAAAGCTATAGATAACTATATATATTTAGGGTGCTCCATCTATTCCCTTTATATAACAAACCCCTTACTATCTCCCTAATGCGCTATGCCTAGTTTGCGCTTAGTCGTTACGCATATCAAAATCAATTGAGGGTATTAATGCCTTTTCCCTTTTCATAATCATTAAATCATCTTTTCTTGTGTTGAAAATAATAAAGCTTGATGCTCATGCATCTTTATAAACAAATCAAAAGAGTAAATCGTTTTGAGCCGTAGGATCTAAATTATATTCGATTCGCTAGCGCAACGCTTTTCAACACGAATGTAAAAATGGCGACTACTGGGAGTATACTAAACTTTGATTTTAAAAAATGTGACTCGCTCAAGAGCACCAAGCTTTTTGTTTTCAAAAGAAAAAGGGTTAAGCTTTCATATATGCATATGTCTGCTTTTTCTTTATTGTGTGTTTTCGCGATTTTATCTCGATGGAAAGAAATCCTAACCCGACTTAAGAAACATTTTAAGATCTAGGGGTATAGTCCTATTAACTTGTGAGAAGTCTCAAGATTTACGGAGTTAATTTGAGATCCCTCTCTGGAGGTTGTCTTGGGGTATTTGTGTTTAGCAAGTATTTGCGAAGACATTTTGCTTTCAAGGGAACTTATGGCCGAGTGGTCAGAGAACACATAACCCATCCCGCCATTTAGGATGTAGTGCAGTAGATTATTCGCGTAAGCCTAGAGTAATTGTCATGCGAGACTACGATCAGCGAGTTTCTCTTGAAAATATTATTGGACCATCGAGTATTCAACAAACCGATAATATTTCAAAGAGGAGTGTTGAGCTCAGATATCAAGAAACCCGCTTCACGTATGAATAAGCCCTTAGAACTTACCCACGCTAATTCTTATCGTTGGCCTTATGCTCGTGACTTCAACGCTGACCGTGTGTATAACTACTAACCATGTTTGCCGCGATTCATGCATTCATTCATTCATTCAAAAACTTCAGTTCTCTTCCCATTTCCAAAGAATTTAGAGATTTTTCTTTGTAAAATATTTTAGGTTAGAGTAATGGACTTCAGAGGAAGATTCACCAAGAGATACAGCTTTAGAATTTCGATGTAGGAAATTAAAAAGTTAGCATCCTTGGTAGAAGATCCTCTGATTTCGTAAAACGCTATGGAACTCTTTTAACTATTTTGAACACTAACGTTGATGAAGGACTTCTCGAAACTTTCGTTCAGTTTTACGATCTAGTCTATCGCTGTTTCACTTTCCCTGACTATCAGTTGATGCCTACTTTGGAAGAGTACGCGCACATTCTAGGAATCTCAAGATCGACAAAGTGCCTTTCAATGGTTTGAAGCCATTCCTAAGTCACCACCATTGCAACAATGACTCACTTAAAGAAACCGAGATAGACAAAACCTAACTACCAGAGGAAAACTCTTAGGACTAACTTCAAAGTTCCTAATGGAGAAGGCTCTCAAATTCTCCGCTCAGTAGTATGGTAGCCTTGAAGCTATTTTAACTTTACTCCTCTATGGATTGGTGTTGTTTCCCAATGTCCCAAATTTTGTTGATATCAACGCCATAAGGATCTTTCTCGATTGGAAATCCTGCTCCCACTCTACTTGGTGACACGACGCCTCTATTCATCATAGAAATCGCAAGGAGACGGAACTATCGTGTGTCAGGTACTGCTTTTCAAATGGATTACCTCACACTTGCCTAAATCTCCTATCTTCCGCGAAACAAAGATGAATGGCATTGGTCTCAAGACTCATGTCTCTTACAAACGATTTATATCCATTGGTATACCTTGGCAAACAATGAGATGGAAATCATTGAGAGTCGTGGAGAATTTGCCAACGTACTCTCATCGGTACAAAAGGAGGAATCAACTACAACCCATTCCTGGCGTAGACGTCAACTCGGATACGCAAACTCTAGTAAACCTCTTGGTTTTACAAGAGAGAGCTACTTCTATCATGAGGAGGATTAAGGATTGAAAGCCGAATGATCGAGCTTGGCATCACATCCGAAAGAAAGAAAAGGTAAGGTAAGAATTGTGTAGCCATGGAAACCTACACTCTTGGTAGACAAAAGAGCAAAGGAATTTCAATTTACGCTTATGAAGAACCCATGTTCTCAACCGCTCCAAATTAACAATTTTTCCCACAAACTATGGAGAATACCAAGAAGCTTTGGCCAAAATGAGGTTTGAAAAGAGGCTTTGGAAAACAAGTTCCTTAAGACTAATCTTGAGAATGAGAAGCTCAAGAAGCAAGTCAAAGATCATGAAAAGACGCTTTATTTCCGTGATGAATGGCTCATGGAGAAGGATGAGAAGATTCACGAAAGATAACGCAATCCGTAGATACATCAAAGAAAGGAAAAGAAAGCTTGAGGAAATGACAACCAACGATCCTTTCCCGACAAGTGGAAGAAAGTCATTAGCAAGCTAAAAGCCGAGAAAGTCGAACGAAGCTCACTATGGAAAGGAAACTCAAGTTGAAGTCGATCAAGCCTTTGGATCTTCATCCGACGAGGACAATTAGTTTAGTTTAGTTTGTAATTTTATCATTTATTTTATCATTTGTGTGAGCAATGCTCAAAAATGTAATTGTTGTAATCTTCTTTCAATAATCAATAAACTCGTTTTCCATCCTAATATTTGTAAATTTCTTTTTAGCGTAAATTTTGGAAATTCCTTTTCTTTACAATCATAATCATGCATCATATTTTGCATATTGAGTCTATTGTCTAAAGTCCGATCTTTCAACAGCTTCAACAGATAGGAAAATCGCCAAGTCGCTGCCTTAGAGTTTCTCGACCGCTCCACACCAACTCGAACGCACGATACAAGATCAAAAAAGAAAAGTAATGGAAGGTTTTGAACAAGAGAATGTTGAACTCAGTAGCACGGAACAACACTACAAGAAGAAGTGGAGAGACTCACATCTTTGGTCAACTCATTATCGCAGCAAGAAAGTCAACAAGCAAGATCGAGCACCAAAACCAAGCAAAGAATTTCGAAGACTACTACTCAGCTTCAACTGTCAGTCAAGAGTTCACCTTTCAAGATGCCAAGGCTATCCATGGGCATGCCTTTCAACTTTGGCATCGGATTTCGCCAACCGACTTCTCAAGTGCAAACAACCACGCTTGAAATACCTACTTTGCAAAGAAAACTCTACATTCACTCCGCAACGTGAGTAACTCTTCCCAAGTAACAATGACAGCTTCTCAACCGATCATGACAAACTCAACTCCGTAGTGCACACTACCATAGACGAAGAATTTCACCATGTTCAGGCGATAACACGAATTCACGTGGCTCGATGGAGAATCTCCAGAACAACTTCTCAAAATGCATTTTGAAATTAAAACAATTGTGGAAAAGAACTGTTGGGAAAACGCCTGTGATCCGTGCTTAGTTCCTCGTAAGGATACTCGCAAAATTCAAAGTCCCCGACTTTGAAAAGTACAAGGAAACTCCGTCCACAAAGTCATCTCACGATGTATGCCAGAAAATGTCTACATACAACGACGATCACCATTGTTAATCCACTACTTCCAAGATAGTCTTACGTGCATCATAGTAGTACATGGATTAGACAACATAAGTATCCAAACATTCAATGACTTAGGTGAAGCCTTTGTACAACAATATAAGTTCAACTTGGATATGGCTCCGATAGGATCAACTAAGCTCCATGTCTCAAAAGGAAAGAGAGACATTCAAAGAATATGCGCAACGATGGAGGGAAATTGCTGCCAAGTCAACCCGCCTTGAAGAGAAAGAGATGACTAAGGTATTCAAACACTCTTGGCTCATTCTACTATGAGCGAATGATCGCTAGCGCCCCTGAGATTTCACCGAGATGGTAAGCATGGAATGTGATTAGAAGAGGGGTTCGAACCGACGCCTAACCAAGGAAGCAGGATCTTCTAGTGGAACTAAGAAGCTTTTCCAAAGAAAAAGGAACATGACATAGGAATGGTATCCCGAGGGAAACCACGAAGAAATGTCACCAACAACGATGTGTAGTCGCCATAGCACCCGCCATTAGCATAAGTCCAAACACGTGAATTGCTTTCAACAAATGCAACAAACTCAACAAATTGCCAATGTGCTCAAGCTTAATAATCAAAATCAGACGCCTGGTCACGCACCACCCAATTCCAATGACGCATACGTAACTATACCCCGCACTAATAGGAAAAAACTGACACAGACAAGGTCACCACCTCCGGTTCTCGAAAAATTGTCGTGGTGGTACAAAGATGTATCTTGCCTTTTCACCAAGGGCACCAGGCGACCTTGAGCATTGCATAGCATTAAAAGCGTAAGTACAGTAGATTAGTGAGATCTAATCTTCTTTCCTTCGTAAATACAACCGAACGCAAGCAAATCCACTTCCCACCATAGTTGACATGCAAGAACTGATATTAAGAAATACAGACAGTACCTCGTCACGCACGTAAACCCCGATCAAAGGAAACTTAGTACATCTCCATGATGCATATAGCGAATGAGCGCCTTCACTAAGCACGATTACGCAGCTTGCAACATCTCGCTAAGGATCTTCAAGGATGTCCCACCATAAAGCAGACATTCAACGATTGTTAGATATCGGTGACCCTGATCTACGTAAAAGAGATGACCATGACGTAAATACAAGAGGGCATTTTTGCATGAGCTTTTAGTCTCGTATATCAACTCGAAAATCAAGTAAACGTTATCATCCCCTATTTCAATGTACCCAAACACGTGGAGATTGAATACAACGTTCCAACGCTCCGTAGTCTCCTTTGGTGATTTACCTACCCGGTCCTGCTCCATACAGTTCTACCAAAGCAATTCCTTACCAATACAATGCAACCTCATAGAGGATGGAAGGAGAAACCCATGCCTACTCTTCCACTAATGTCAATATAATGTAAATCGGACGAGTAACACGAAGTGGACGAATGCACACCTGCCACCAAGACCGCCTAGCCTCGTTGTCGACAAAATCCAATTAACATTTCTTCCGAGAATCTCGCAACGATTCCCGTTAACCCAAGCACAAATGTTGGTCCTCCGATAGAGCCAACGCCAACACGTTTTGATGAGATATCAAATTAATCAAGAAAAGCGAATACCGAGTCGTGGATCAACCGATGCATTCTTCCAAGATTTCAATACTGCCTCTACTCCTCAATTCAAGCTCACCGAGAAGCTTTAATGAAGGTACTAGACCAAGCCTATGTAGACCATGATGTGACTACGCACCATTGAGGTATTGTCGCCAACATAACAAATTGTAATAATCTAAGTTTCAGTGATGAGGAACTTCCGTAAGAAGGAAAGATCACAACTTGGCCTTGCACATCTCGATGATTTGCCAATCGATTCCCCGTCCAATGTATTGGTAGATACCGTTCATCTTTGAACGTAATGTCAAGACGACACTCGCTCATTTGGCTTACAAAGGACACCAATGAAGTTCAATGACATAGTAGTAAGAGCTTGACGGGTCAAGGAAGTCGCTTATCGGGAAGTAGATCTCCGATGACAATTGGTCCGACACTTTCCAAATTACTTTCCAAGTCATGGACGTATACCGCTATGCTTGTCTACTAGGAAGACCTTGATCCACGAGGCAGAGCAGAATTTCTACTCTCCATCGAAATTAAAATTCACAAGAATGGAAAGTTGGTATTATCGTGAACAAGCTTTGCTTGTAAGCCATTTGTCCATCTTTCATCACAGCCTAATGACGTTGAAGGGACACATCTCCAAGAACGTTAGAAGATGAATCTACCAAAGAAACAGATCATCTATCTCTTCGTATAAAGAAGCAAAGACGGATAGTAAAAGATGGCAATGTCAAGGTGGGGACAAGTAATCAAACCTCACAACAACGAAACAAAGCGGACTCGTTCACACCGTATTCTCCAAAGACAAGCAAAAGGATGAAGCACTTCGTCCAATTAAAGAAGTATTCAAAGGGGGTTTTTAAACCTCGTTCTCCAAGAGGTTAGCGTTGTAACCATTGAAGATGATGAAGACGATCCTCCGAATCAAGAGTGGAGCACTTATTTAAACAATTCAATATGTGTCTCAAGAGGAATTGTACGCTACGACCGATCAATTCAAAGACATGTCCTCGCAGCGACTTAAAATCCACCGTCCCTTCAAGTTTGGGATACCTGGGAGAACCCAAAGGTAAATTTGACTACATGGTGAAATATATCGCGCCGTAAAGCTCGAGAATCGAATGAAGATATCCAACCCATCGGATGGGGTGACTTTTCGAGTACCTTAGTCAACCGTAGGAGGTGTACTCATCTTCCCGATCTAATCAACCAATCGAGGTTCCAACGAGGATCTCGCTTGACGCACTGTGGAAATTGTTAAACCGATATGGATTATCACTATATCAACATGATCATCAAGATCGTGAATACGATTCGGATACGATTTGGAAAGTGTCGCCGACAACGAGTCTCTCCATTCGTAAGATTGAGGATACATCCCCGTAATTCAACACGTAGACCGCAAGAAGCACATATGTCGATCCCATACTTCTCGATCCGTTCATCAAGTCAAGAAGACCGCTTTAGACGAAGGCAAAGTCCGCCATCCGTAATCTTCAAAACCGCCAAACAACGACCAAGGTCTACTCGAGGGTCGACCAAGTGGAAATTACCGAGTACTCGACTTCCAAGGAGTTCGCCACCACCGAAGTCTGAAGTTCGGACTAACGCTCCTAGTTCTAAGTAGTTTATCTTTGCTTTTGTTTTGAACTCTCACCAAAGTGAAGAGATGTTTTATAGGGTTTAGCTTTTAAATAATTTCTCTTTGTCTTGCCCAAGACAAATGAGTTTGTATTTTAGGGCCCTGTTTCATATTGTGAATCATAAATAAAATGTGTTGTTTTGATTCCACACTTTGTGTTTATTTTCATTTTTACCCTTTCCTGGAAATGATAATCCTAAAAAAACACAATAAAAAAAAAATCTTCAAAAAAAAGAATAATAAAATTTTTATCCGATACACTTTCACATTGACTTTTTTTTAAAAAAATAAAATAAAAAACAAGGGGTTAATTAATCAAATCAAATATGCAGATTAAACAGATGGACAAATCCATTGAAAGCAATAACTCTATGCTCTCTCCCAACTTTGAAATCCCCCGTGAAGTCGCTGAGGAAGAAGTTGAAGAAGAGATCCCAGATGAGATTTCTCGACTACTTAAGCACGAGAAAAGAATCATTCAACCTCACAAAGAGCCTCTAGAAGCAATCAACTTGGGTTCAAGAAGACAAAAGAAGTAAATATCGAGCTTCACCGACAAAGAACGCCAAGAGCAAACCGATAGATCTTCTCAAAGAATATGTCGATGTGTTCGCTGGTCCTACCAGACATGTGGTTAGATACCGCATCGTGGAGCATCATTTGCCATTAAAGCCGGAGTGTCCACCGCTTAACAAAGTCGAGAAGAGTTCACCCCGATATGGTCGATAAAATCAAAAGGAAGTTCAAAATAGCTCGACGCAGTTTCCTCGTCATTTCGAATATCCTCAATGGCTAGCCAACATAGTACCTGGCTCCAAGAAATACGGAAAGTCGAATGTGTTGACTACCGGATCCGAACAAAGCAAGTCCGAAGACGATTTCCGCCACCGCATATTGACATGCCGGTAGATAGCACCGCAAAATTCAACGCCTTTTCCTTCATGGATGGTTTCTCCGGTTACAATCGATCGTAATGGCTCCCAAGACATGGAAAAGACATCCTTTATCACGCCATGGGCACTTTTTGCTACAAAGTAATGTCGCTTGATTAAAGAATGCAGCGCAACTTATCAAAGGGCAATGACTACTCTTTCATGACATGATGCACAAAGAGATCAAGTCTACGTGGACGACATGATAGCAAAGTCCATAATCAAGAAGAGCATATAGAATATCTCTTGAAGTTGTTTCAACGACTAAGGAAATTTCACTTCAATCCTAACAAATGTACCTTTGGGGTAAGGTCTAGAAAACTCATAGGTTTCATCGTCAACAAAGAGGTATTGAATTTGACCGACAAAGTCAAGGCTATTCAAGAAATGCCTACGCCACATACGTAAAAGCAAGTAAGAGGATTTCTTGACGATTAAATTACATCTCCGATTTATCTCTCGATGATCCACCGTGGACCGATATTCAAGCTTCTCCAAAATCAAGAGATTGTGTGGATGATCGATTGCCAAAAGCATTCGACAAGATCAAGGAATACCGCCGTAACCACCAATACCGATCCCTCCAAAGGAAGGAAGACCGTTAATCATGTATCTTACCGCGCTAGAAGATTCCATGGGCGTGCTTGGACAAGAAGATGAAACCGTAAGAAAGAGCATGCCATTTACTATTTGAGTAAAAATTCACAGATCAGAAACTCATTACTCCATGCTCGAGAAAACATGTTGGCTTTGGTGTGGGCTTCAAAACGCCTCCGCCAAGACATGATCAATCACACAACTTGGTTAATCTCCAAATGGATCCAATCAAGCACGCCTTTGAAAAGCCCGCTTTAACGGGAAGAATTGCTCGATGGCGTATGCTATTATCCGAATATGACATCCAAGACTGCGTCGTAAAGCGGTCAAAGAAAGTATTCTCACGATCACTGGCTTATCACCGCCAACGAATATCAATCTCTCAAGTTTGACTTCCCACGAGGACGTTATGTACTTAAAGATGAAAGATTGTGATGAACCGCTACCGTAAGGCCCGATCCGTAATCTAGATGGGGCTTAGTCTTTGATGGAGCAGCTAACGCTTTTGGCAATGGAATTGGGGCAGCCATCATCACTCCCGAGGGTTCTCATATCCCGCTTTCCGCCGATTGTCGCTTGATTGCACCAACAACATCGCAGTATACGAAGCTTGCATCATGGGTATCAAGAAGCCATCGACTTGAGGATCAAGATCCTTGATATATATGGAGACTCCTTGTGATCAATCAAATCAAAGACAAGTATGAAACTCATCATCTTGGTCTCGATTCCTCAGAGATTATGCAAGACGCTTGTTGACTTTCTTCAACAAAGTAGAACCGCATCATATCCCTCGAGATCGAATCGAATGGCGACGCCTGGCCACTCTATCTTCCATGTTCAAAGTCAATGATTGGAACGATATGCCTAAGATCCGTGATCGACGCCTTGAAAACCCGCATATTTATTTACCATCGCTTCGACGATAAACCGTGGTTCCACGACATCAAGCGCTTCCTTCAAACACGAGAGTACCCACTGGGCACCGACAAGGATAAGAAAACTCTAAGGAGGCTTTCAAGAAACTTCTTCCTCAATGAAGATGTTCTATATAAAAGAAACTTCGACATGGTTCGCCAGATGCGCCGAGTGCAAGAAGCGCATACGATCATCCATGAAGTGCATGAAGGGTCCTTTGAACCCATTCAAATGGACATGCAATGTCCGTAAAGATCCTAAGAGCAGATACTATTGATAACGATGGAATCGATTGTCAGAACACGCCAAAAGATGTCACAAGTGCCGATCTACGCAGATAAGATCCATGTGCCACCGACTCTACTCAACGCTCTCTCTCCGTGGCCTTTCTCCATGTGGGCATTGATATGATTGGGATGATTGAACCAAAAGCGCCCAACGGACATCGCTTCATTCTAGTGGCTATTGATTACTTCACCAAATGGGTCGGGCAAGCCTTATGCCAATGTTACCAGACAATGGTTGTGAGGTTCATCAAGAACAACCTCATTTGCCGATATGGAGTTCCAAGCAAGATCATTACGCATAATGGATCAAACTTGAACAACAAAATGATGAAAGAACTGTGAGGAATTCAAGATCGAGCATCATAACTTGTCTCCTTACCGCCAAAGATGAACGGCACCGCTGAAGCTTCCAACAAAAACATCAAGAAGATCGCTCGTAAAATGGTCATCACCTACAAAGACCGGCACGAAATGTCGCCATTTGCTCTACATGGGTATCGATCAAAGCGCACTTCAACAGGGCAACCTTTTTCTCTAGTATACGGCATGGCAAAGGTTCTCGTGGAAGTTGAGATTCCGCCAATGAGAGTTCTCATGGAAACCAAATTATCCGAGGTCGAATGGTGTCAAAGCAGATATGACCAAATGAACTTAATCAAGAAAACGCCGATCGCTTCTATGTCACGGAATATTGTATCAAAGAAGAATGAAGAAAGCGACAAAAAGGTCCGACTCGAATTCGAGAAGGCGACTCTGCTTAAAAAGATTCTATCTTTTCAACCAGATTCTAGGGCAAATGGACTCCTAATTATGAAGGCCCATACATCGTCAAAAGGAGCTTATCCGCGGTGCTGTGACCCTCACAACCATGGACGGTGATGAACTCCCGCATCCCGTGAATGGTGATGCAACAAGAAATACTTTGTCTAAAAACAAAAGAACAGGTAAGTCGAAACCCGAAAAGGGCGGCTTAGGCAAAATGAGCGCCTCGGTGGATTGAAAACCGAAAAGGCGATCCAGAAAAATTAGAGACAATAAATGTAAATTATCTTGATAGATTGAAACCCGAAAAGGCAAACTAGGCAAAATAAGGATACAAAATGACAAAGTAACTACAATCACCAGATTTCAAATCAAGAATCTTCCATCAATCGATTTTCAATCAACTCCTCCAAGCAACAAGCAATGGGAATTCAAGTTGTTAGGATAATAGTGGTTATTTACTTTCAATGTAGCCTTTTCCCAATAAATTATCATTTCCAACTTTGTAATAGCTCATGGAATCACGCCTTTGGTCGATTACCATTCTATCAATAAAATTTGAGCCTCAGGCCTTTTGTTTGCAATTCCCGCTTATTCTCGCTTTTGCAAAATAACGCTTTTATTGTGAAAATCACTTTTAAACTAAAAAGGTTTTAAATGAATTTTACTTCAAATTTTTGAAATAAAAGCAAAATTTTCCTTTGAACTATGAACACGGAAAGAACTTCAACAGCTCCTACGAGTGTTTCAATCTCAAGGATAAAATGACCGCCACAAGAAGTCTTTCCTCAACAGAAATCATCAAAGGACTATATTCTTATCCAAAAGAATTCCCAACAAAGTTGCTAATGAAACGCCTTTCTCCGAAAGTTTAAAGCATGCAACTCGCTTCTTCATCAAGAACGCTACACCATTGTCATGATATTGTTAAGTATTTGTTCGAATGTGACGTGGTCCTTTTCCCAAATACCTCTTTAGTGTTTTGTCAAGTATTGTTAGCATGCATATAACATTCATGACATTCATACATAATAGCATCATTTATGCATTTTTGCATTCCTCAAAAATGTATGCTTCCATATCACTGGTTTAAATCACACTTATTCCTGTAGGTTTGATCATATCCCCAGAGATTATCCCAAAGTAGAAATACATCTTTTCTCTCCTATTCCCCAGCTGAGATCATTCTTCATTAGGAACAAAGTCTTGATTGACCCTTTTCTTTCCAGTTCATTCCTGGATAGAACCCTGTCTATAATCAACAAAGCAATAAGCAATAGCCTCATCATTTGAGCAACTTATTTTTCTTTTCATTCCTAAACTTGTCATGAAAGTTTATTCTTCTCAACAAGGTCAAATCACGACTGCATTTAAAATTCCCAGAAGCTATCTTTCCGCTTAAAAGAAAACATGTGTCTTCCGATCAAAATGCTCGCCTTCTCAAAAGAGAGATCCTCGCAAGATTTTATCTCGAAAAATAGAAACTCATTTGAGTTCTGCTTTTCACTATCTCGTTATTCACAAGGTGAATACTCTGATATGTCTCAAGATTTACCTTGTTATAGTTATCACTGCTGATAATTGGTAATATCTTCAAAATTCATTTTATCTATTTCCATCATTTGTCTGTTATTCATGTGGTGAATACTCAACAAATTTTTCTCAAAAAGATTTACCTTGTTATAGTTATCACTACCGATAATTGATAACATCTTCAAAACTCATTACCATAAACTATCACAAGGTCGATAATTGGTAATATCATCCTCACTCACCTTAAACATTGTCACAAGGTCGATGTAAGGTAATCTCTTTGTTTCAAAACGAAAGATATTCACATGTTTTGTGAATCTTTTTCCCCAATGAGACATATTGCTTGTTTCTCAACAAACAGGTCCTCTTTTCTCAAACAGATCGAGTCATCCTCACAAATTTTTCCCCACCATGTCATTTCTTTGATATCATCCGGCAAAACTTTTACAATCATTTTGCATCACTGCATCTTTTGGTATCTTAGGTCCAAAATTTCAGATTTCGATATTTAAGTCTCTTTACACCTATCAAAACAAAGATATTCATCTTCATCTTTCGTGTTAAAGAAACTTAAATAGGGCATCTCATCATACCCCAATTTTTGACCTAATATACCACCTTACATTTGCATCATTTGCATTACTAACAGCTGTAACAAAGATTAATCTGTGTAGCATTCATGTGTCAAATTTAGGGTTTCATCGATTTTCATCTGATTCAAGAGGCAACCAACTAGGGTTTGAGTTTTACTCACCTCATTTGATCTATCTTGATCAAATCATCAACCTCTGATCATCAGATATCCAATTTTCTCATTGATCAATCGAGGATCGACCAATTAGGGTTTTGGTCGAGCATGAGTATTCTCTAACTTTTTGAGCAATGAATGACTTTTTTGGATAGAGATTAATCATTATATCTTAGATACAACATCTTGACCTAATTTCTGAATTCAAAACATCACAGAAGTTCACAGACTTCATCAATCAATTTCTGAAACATCTGATGAAAATTCATCTGCACTGAAAAATCAAACTTTGACTTTTGGTCAAATTTTTCAAAACAAAACTTTTTCCATCATCAAAATACTTCAAATGATCCATCATGATCATAAAAAATCAAAGAATTTGGAAAAGTCAACAAAAAGTCAAAAGTTCCAACACTTGGAAAAATTTTCAAGTGTTGAAATTTCTTATTTTTTCCAAACTTCATGGCATTTTTTCACATAGTTCCACTTTGATTTGGAAAAAACTCAAAACATGAAAGTTGTATCCCTTGAAACAAGATTCCCAAAATGTCCAAGAACTCTCAAATCCATGGAGTCTAGCTATACTTTTGAAATTGAAACATAAGGCTCCATAACCATGGTTTTCAAGGTCAAAACTTCACAATTATAGGTCGTTTTGTGATTTCTTCTTCTAGAACACATGCCACCTTGCCAAATTGGGATAAGGACCTGATAAAATCAGTGAGAAGTAATTATGACAAGTTTGGATCAAGTTGAATATTTTCACACATGGTTAAAAAGGAAGCTTCCTTTCCTTTGCAAAATGCCTTTCTTGCCCTTTAAGGCATCTTTGAATTACCAATGCCAAAACTTTGTGCCTAACATTTCGAGCTTATGGCCTATAAATAGAGGCATTCTTTTCAAGTTCAAACACACCAAAGTAATGCCAAGACATGCTTTCTTTACTTTCTTGAAATTCAAGTAACATAGTTCAAATTAAGAGTTTATGCATTTTGAAAATTGTGAATAAACATAAGATGTTTGGTGTCTAACATGTTTTAATATCAACATATAACTGGTTTGTAACTTAAAATCAATTTGAAAACAAGTAAAACCAGATTTGCATTTCACACTTTCAAGCTTGCTCAAACCGCTTTAAACTTTAAATTCATGGTTCGCTCGAGCACTTTGTGTTTTGATCATCCAAACATCATCAACATACTCCATATGGATGATGCATACCTCCTTCTTGATCTCAGAATAACTCTAACATCAATGTCCAGCCCATTCAAGCTCAAAGCAGTGTGGACTTGAGTAGAGTGATCCGTGCATGTTCATGAAGTGCACTACTCCCACACCTTCCTAGAGGGGTGCTCAAAAATCCACAAACAACAATCGAAACACTCTTGCATTGAATTCGATTCCAGCTTCAATGTAAGAACACGAAACTCAATCTCATGATTCTTTGATTCATTTGAAAAAATCTTGGCCATTTTGTTTCGCACCTAACACGATCATAAACCCTCAATCAATTGAAAAATCATTAACCATACACGATTTCAATTAGGATTTTCGCCTAGGTTCTTCGTGTTCATCGTAAATTTAACCATGTTAGACCAAAAATAAATGAAATTAACAACCATCATCATGTTCCTTGTTAAATTTTGAGCAACTTTCATGTTTAACACTTTCAAAATCATTGAGATACAAGAAAGTTACAAAATCAAAGAATTGAAGAGGATGAAGAACATGTTCGCGCGTGTTCTTGTTATTTTCAAATTCAAATTTTCCAATATAATATAAACATGTGTTTTTGTTTCAATACACGAATACACTCTTGCCCAACGGTTGCCAAATGGTCAAGATTTTGATATTTATCGAAAAGGAGCATTGAATTCAAACGAAACAATAATGTTGTTCACTAGAATGAAGGAAATGTCATGGTTTGAATGAAGTAATCACTTCGAATAAGATATTGAAACTTGGGGCTTCGAGTAGCAATTGTGAAGGAGCTTTGAAATGGTGGAAGGTGGTGTTAGCAACTGCTCGAATCGAAAGGCGCTTAGATATTTGAAATTCAAAATATGAGCGGATGAATGGATGTTCAATATGCTACTGAAAACGGTTCAAGAGGTGGAGGCTAGAGAGGCATAGTATTCGCATGTCCCAAACGTGGCAAGTCTCATAAGTCGACTGCTATGGTCGTAATAGTATAAATAGAAGTCTTAGTGTTAGGATTTCGTGTGTCATATCTATTGTACTAAATTCAAGAATATTCAAAATACCACATGGATAGGGAAACGAATGCACGAATGATGTACGATGATTGCACCACTTTTATCTTTCAACAATGTATCTTTATCTTTTCAATTTACCTTTATCTTGCATAAATGTCATTTAAATCATTTATATTCAAAGTCATTTAATTTTCCATGCATCTAAACGCTTTTCCTTTCGCTTCAGCCTTTTACTTTTCGTAAACCTTTACATTCATGCTATTATTTTCCGTAAAACTTTTACATACTTGCTTTTACATCCTCGCCTTTTACACTTCATGTTTTACTTTGAAAATCTTTTACATTCACAAGTCATTGAACATTCCTACACTTACATACCCGAATTCAAGTCTTTATGCCTGATATTTTCAAATCATCTTTATATTGCTTTGCTTGATTACGTTATTAATTTATTGAATATCATAATCGAAATACACTTGAGACATATATAAAACATCTAAAAAATAAGCCTTGAACGTTAACCAGCAGTTTAAGTTTATGCAAACGACCAATAACCCCATAGGATCAATCTAGTCGATCCTGCAAGTTACCAAAGGGATTAAACAACAATCATAACGCTTGTTTGATAGTTTGGAGGAATAGCGGTTGTTTCACCAGAAATCACTATGAACAAATTGGCACGCCCAATGGGACAGAGATTGGTTGTTGCTAATTAAAATTAACGATTAAAAACTTAGTTATTGTTAAAAGGTTCTTTCTGAGTAAACAAAGTTCATTAGTATATGAACCTTAGGAGTGGTAGAATAACTAACATTAACCAACCCTTACCCAGAAGAAATCGAAATAGTAGGATGTCAGATCCAAATAACCCACAAGGGGAACAAAACGCCCCACATGGAACAGGCACTAATGCGTCTGTTTCGACAGGGACGTCCAGCGCGATCCCCTCGAACACACAATCTATTGCATCTTCTACTAATAGTATGGCCGCAAATGGAACAAGTGGCATGTCAACAAATTTGATCCTAGGTAGTACAGGAACCACTAGGTATCCTGGGGGATTCATCCCACCGTCAGGGGCACAAACCCATTTCGCTACCCCACCACCAACTAGACCATTTAGTTTCGACAAGATTAGACCCGTAAATTCAAGATGGAATGCCAACATCCTTTATGGCGTGTTTACAAACTTCGACGCCGAACGTGTCACCACACTTAGGGTCGTTCTGGGCTAATCAATTTATGACAAATAACCAAGGGTCAGAGGTTATGGCGCCCATCTTAACCACGTAAAATCAAATGGCTTTTAGGCGCTAATGGATGATAGTAACCATAACATGATAGGAGTATTAGCACAAACTATGCAAGAAATCTTTGCCCCAATAGTTCAAAATGTTACTGTGACAAACAGAGAGAACGCTGACAATATGAGTCGAATAGCAGATTTCTTCGCCCACCGAAAGGCGAGGCGGAACCGACATTGGTTCGAGCGAACGACCTATCATAGAACAGATTCGATGACCCACCTTATAGGCCAGAGAGGGGTTAACTGGGGCAAGAGCACAAAGGGTAGATGTCCCATTGATTCGAGAAGAACCACAAAGGGAATTGATAGAACCACCGCCTAGGGTCGAAGATTTGAGGTCCCTGATTCGAGAAGAACCACAAAGGGGAATTATTGAACCAGGGGCAAGGGTCGATAGACTAGAGGTCCCAGCGTTTCGAGAAGAACAACCTAGAGGGGTTGTCCTTGTAGGTCGAAACCAAGATGCTGATGCAGTGGTTCATAGGGTTCGACATGACAATATCTTGGCGAAAATAACCTAACCACCATGATAAAAAGGATCATGGCCCAACATGGTATTAATACAGAATTAGAAGGCCAAATTACGCCCCATAGCGCATCATGTAATCCATAATCGATTTGCCAAGGGATACAAGATCCCTAAATTTACAAAGTTTGTCGGGATACAAATGAGTCAACAATGAACACATAGCTAGGTATCTAACCGAGGTGAGACATAGCAAATAACGAAAACCTTAGGATTAAATATTTCCCAAGTTCCCTTACTAGGAATGCTTTCACATGGTTCACTACTTTGCCCTCGGATCCATAGATACCGGACCTCTTAGAAAGGTTGTTCCATGAACAGTTCTATATGGGACACCCAAGATAAGTCTAAAGGAGTTAGCAAGTGTTAAGAGGAAGTTCACCGAACCTATAGATGAATACTTAAACAGTTCGACTTTTGAAATCTAGATGTTTCACAAGAGTCCCCGAGCATGAGTTAGTCGAAATGGTCACTGGTGGTTTGACTATTCTATTCGAAAGAAATTAGATACTCAATACTTGAGGGACATGGCCCAGTTAGCAGATAGGGTTCGACAGGTCGAAAGGCTAACGGCCGAGAAGGCCAGGGCTTCTAAGAGTAATAAGAAGGAAAGAGTCTCCTATGTCGAAACAGAGGAAGGTGAAGACTACCCCGAATTCGAGGAGATCGAAATAGATCTCGCTGAATTGAAACAGGCTCCACCTTACTCTTGTAAACTCCTAGTCCCTACAAAAGGGAAAGAAATTGTTGAAAATGAAAAAAATGATAAGTTTCCAAAGAAGGTGTATACCTTCGATATAACAAAATGTGATGAAATTTTTGACTTACTAGTCAAAGATGGCCAATTAATTGTGCCACCAAATGTCAAAATGCCTCCGTTAGATCAAAGAAAGAAAAGAGGATTTTGTAAATATCATAGTTTCCTAGGCCACAAAACCTCATGTTTTCTTTTAGGACTTGATTCAAAATGCAATTAAAGAGGGCGTACTAAAGTTTGTCGATAAACCAAAATGAAGGTGGATGAAGACCCTTGGATATTGCGCACACCAACTACTCCGAGCCTTGAGCATGGGAGACATCAATATGGTGGAAGGCACTCAAGGGCCACTACCTTGAAAGAGGAAAGCACCGAGAGTGAGAGTGGTGTTGGTCAAGTCAACAATGGAGTCATCAAGACGCCCACGAACGATGAGCTCCGAACCAACCCACTGTTGTTTCGTATGAATCCAGCACCGAGGGTCGTGAAAGCCGTAAATGTAAATTGACACAAAGCATCAAGGCCCGAGGCTCAAACCGAAAAGGTTCAGACAAAATAAGCTTCCCTCAAAAAGAGACATGGGATACCTTGGTGAACCTAGTGGAAGTTCGACTATCCGTAAAATATTCGCTCGAGAGTTCGAAAGTCCGAATCGAAGACGCCAAACCATCGTGATGGGGAGATGATGATACGTAGGGAAGATAAAGATGGTAACGCCTCGAAAGAGACCGGGACACCTTAGGGGAGCCCTGGGAAATTGATTATATGGTAAAATATTCTCGCCTAGAGAGTTCAAAGATTTGGATCAAGACATCAAACCATCGATCGGGAGATAATGGTACAAGGGACCGATGTTGATGTCAATATGGTGGACATAGGAGACCCCGGCCGAGATGCAGAAATGGAAAGATATCTCAAAAAGAAAATACAAAATGGAGGATGGTTATGCCGCAGATATCACCCTAAAACAATATCTCATGTCAGGCCATAAGGGACATGTCAAATGATGCTTTGTCCAAGATGCAACATCATATGTAATGACAGATCGCTATGGAGTTCGAACGAAAGCAAAGAGCTCGAATCGAGTAAATTACGCCAAGACAACCAACTGCTCGATGCTACCCAGAGCCGGGAAAGTTTGTTGAATTTTTAGTACGTCACAAAGGGCAACCAAGTGCTTGATTTGCCCAAGATGTTCAAAGAAGATATGACCGTAACATGGCTGGAGCTCAAACGATTCCCTTCACCCCATGTTGGAATCACAAGGAAGTTGGTCAAATGAGTCGCTTCGATGGTAGTCACCAACAAAGCCCGATAGCCCATATCCAAAGGGTGCTCAAGGGTGACATTTAAAATCCCCGCCAAGTACCAACAGCATGATGGTCGCAAGTCAAAACCAACAAAGGGAAGGATAGATGGGAGGCAATGAGCTAAATGCGCCATGCCATGGTATACCGAGACAATTCAACACAAAGAAAGAGGGAGGAACCGAGGTCGGAAATTATAAAGGTAAGAATCCCATGTCAAGATCCCAATGGCGAAGGCGCAGCTGAATCGAAAGGTCGAGGGAAGGTTTAGCGCATAAAGGAGCGGTTTCGACAAACAAAAAGAAGCGCCAAGCACCAATCAACCAACAACAAACAGTAACTCAAGACAAACCTCCAATTAGTAGGAGGCTTTTTTCTCAAACAAAACTAGATGAATCAAAAGAATACCTCCAAGTCCACCGAAGATGAGGATATGCTTACGATAACTTCAATCGTAAGGGGAATCCTCACTTAACTCGAATCGCAATGTGGTATCTCAGATATTATCCGAACCGCCAGAGACCGAAATCAAGAATGTGAAGAAGAAGACACCATTGATCCGATGAAACATGCATCGCTTTGTTATTATGTAATGGATAATGGCGCGGTCGAAGAGCGTAACGCATTCTTCGAACACCCGCATCCCACAATGAAGAATCATTTGAAGCCACCGCTCATTCGAGCAAAGGTCGGAACCCACGGGTGAACAAGGTCTTAGTATGGGGCGCCGCAATAACCCGATGCCAAAATTCATGAAAAAGTTAGGCATTCAAGACGTTGATGTTAAACCTCATAACATGGTTTTATCCAACTATGAAGGGAAGGTAGGACAAACATCGGGGTAGTGTGGAGTTAATCGCTTGATCAAGTCGCAGACCCACTATGTTCATGGTGATCAAAGCCAAAGCAAATTATAACTTGCTCGGGAAGAGAGTGGATTCATGGCGTGGGTCCTTCGCCGATGCACCGTAGGTTAGTCCTGTGGAGAGAGGATGGGATAGTAGAGAACATCAAGCGGACCGTAGCTACTTCATGACAACAACAATCTAGTTAACAAGAGGAATTATGACAAGTATCCGCCGTAATAGCTCCCTGCACTCCCAAGTGACGAATCGAATGAAACAAGAGATGTACATTACTATATGACCCTTGCCATGATGGCATGTATTGGGATAGGAAAATAATTAGGGCGATGAAGGAGGCGAAGGCACTTCGCAAAGACGGCCGCCAGCCGGAGTTCAAGACCGCCATGATCGAATCTTCTTTCTTCGAAAGGATTTCGGCCTATATGGCTGAGAACGAATTGAAAGCGGCTTCAGAGGCTGCAATAGAACATACAGTTGAAGTAAACGAACTCGAAGGGAATGGTCCGAAAGATTCACCCTGTGACGAGAACGAAATGGATCAAAGGCTTGATGCCATTTATGATACGAACCCTGGGCTTCGAGAAGGATCCAACAAATTCAAGTGCTAAGATGTTGGCACAGGACCCACTCGAAGAAGTAAATTTAGGGGATATCAACACAAAAAGAATCACCTATATAAGCGTGAAACTCAGCCCAAGCCTCAAACAAGAAGTGATCGAAGTCCTCAAACAGAACAAAGATTGCTTTGTATGGGACTATGATGAAATGCCCGGTTTAAAAGAGAGTTAGTGGAGCATAGACTTCCAATCAAGGATGGCAAGAAGCCCATCAAGGCATCTGTGAGGTTCGCGCCAGAAGGCTCACGAAGATCAAAGCAGGTCGAGAGGTTGCTACCGCAAATTCATCGTAACCACAAGGTATGCCGAATGGTTAGCAAATATAGTACCGTATTAAGAAAATGGTTCATTGAGAATATGCATAGACTTTAGGATCTCAACACCGCAACCCCAAAGATCAATACTCTATGCCCGTATGGAAATGTTAATAGATTCTCATGATTCAAATACCTAAGTATGCTAGATGGATATTCCGTTATAATCAAATTTTTATTGTCAAGAAGATGTTGCTAAGACAAAGATTCGCTGCCCAGAGCCTTAGGCACCTATGAATGGATAGTGATGCCTTTGGCTTAAAAAATGCCGGGCAACATACCAAAGAGCAATGAACCCATATTTCATGATTTTATTGAGACGCTTATGTGTACATTGATGATATAGTCATCAAATCTATATCCGCAGAAAATCATCTCGCATCATTTGAGCCAATCATTCAAAGGATGAGAAAACATGGCTTAAAAATGAATCCCTTAAATGTGCATTTTTGTGCAAAGTGAGATTTCCGGCTTTGTGGTTCATAAAAAGGAATTGAAATTAACCAAAACAAGACCAAAGCCATCATGGAGACTAAAGCCCCACATCGAAAAAGGAGTTACAGCCTCTACTAGGGAAGATTAATTTTCTCAAAAGATTCATTTCAACCTAAGTGGAAGACACAGCTTTTCTCCACCGCTTGCTTAAAGCAAGGCCAAGCCTTCGAATGGAGCGAAAAGCAGAGGCCTTCGACAAGATTAAAAGATATTTGTCTCAACCTCCTATCTTGTTCCACCTTCATGGGGAAAACCCATGAGATTGTATATATCTCAAGGTCTCGAACTTACTATAGGTAGTATGTTAGTACAGAAGACAAGAATGGCATCGAAAGAGCCATATATTACTTAAGTAGGTGTGAATGATGCGTAAACTAGATATAGTAATATAGAAAAGTTGTGTCTTTGTTTATACTTTTCTTGTATGAAACTCAAGTATTATATAAAACCCGTTGATGTTTATGTTTCATCTCATTTTGATGTTATTAAACACATGCTTTCCAAGCCAATAATGCATAGCGTAATTGGTAAATGGGCATTGGCCTTGATGTAATATGCTTTGACTTTTATGCCTTTAAGAGCAAGAAAGGCCAAGTAGTTTCGATTTCATTGTGGACCATTCATTGGTCGAAATTTATCATGGGTTATGTCGAAATGAAACCTTGAAGCTATACTTTGATGGTTCACCCATAGAGAGGCAGTGGTGTTGGAGTTCTCATAATTTCTCCCGAGGGAATTCCAACAAAATTCAAGTATAAGTTAGATGGCCTCGCTGTTCTAACAACGGTCGAATATGAAGCGCCATTGTTGGACTTGAAGCTTTGTTGGAATTGGGGCAACTAGAGTCGAAATCAAGGGTGATTCAGAGTTAGTAGTCAAGGTATAACTAAGGAATACAAATGCATAAAGGAAAATCATGATATATTTCGTCATAGTTAATAGGCTACTCAAAAATTCAAATACATGGACATTCAAAGACGCATCTAGAATAGAAAATCAAGAAGCAAATGACCTAGCACAATTAGCTTCGTGTTATAAAGTCTCGCTAAAAACTTAGAGGATTTGATTGAGATAAGAGGAAGAGTCATGGCTACCGACTTACACCATCGATCTAGAGAATATCAAAATAAGTTATGGTGATAAAGATAGGTTCAAGTATTAGCCATAGACACTTTAATGTATAGATTGGCTAAATCCATTAATAAGGTATTTAGAAAACCCAACATTGAATGTGGATAGAAAAATAAAATATAGAGCGTTGTCATATGTCCTTATGGGAAATGAATTGTTCAAGAAGACCCAAGAAGGTGTGTTACTAAAATGTTTGGGAGAAAGTGAGGCATATCTAGCACTATCAAGTCCACAATGGGGTATGTGGAGCACATCAAGCGGTCATAAAATGAAATGGTTGCTATTTTGTTATGGTATGTATTGGCCCAAGATGCTCAAAGATTGTATAGATTTTGTTAAAGGATGTGAAGAATGCCGTAAACATGCAGGATTCAACACGCCCTCGCAAGTGAGTTGCATTCGATCATTAAGCCATGGCCCTTTAGAGGATGGGCATTAGATTTAATAGGAGAAATCAATCCCGCTTCATCTAAAGGTCGAAATATATCCCGGTAGGAATAGACTATTTCACTAAATGGATCAAGCAATACCATTGGTAGTCAGATCAAGAGACTATCATCGAATTCATAAAAACAGATTATCTATAGGTTTGGTTGCAGAGCATAACCACACCCAAGGATCGTGTTTACGGTAAAAGATGCAAGAATTTTCCCAAGAAATGGGTTCAAGTTGCTAACGCCAACACCATATTATGCTCGTGCAAATGGTCGTCAAGCCCAACAAAGTAATAATAGGTCTAATCAAAAACATGTTGGTAAAACCAAGAAGTTGGCATAAGACTTTAGATCAAATACTATGGGCATGTAGAACATCTCCCAAAGAAGCTACTAATACTACACCTTTCCAATTAACATTTGGTCATGATGCGCCTTACCAAGAGAAATTCATCTACAATCGCTCAATTCAAAGGCAAAATGAAATCTCATCTTCTTTATATTGGGAAATGATGATGAATGAGTTGGTCGAGCTAGATGAAGTTAGATTGCATGCATTAGAAGTCCGATGAGGCAAACGAGAGTGGCCGATATATAACAAAAGGGTGAAAGGTAAAACATTCAAGATAATGACTTAGTGTGGAAAGTTATATTGCCCATGGACAAGAAAAATAAAGCATTAGGTAAATGGTCACCTCATTGGAAGGACCTTTTCGAATAGCGAAAACATTTTCAAACAATGCGTATGAAATCAAGAGTTGAAGATGACAAACGAACCCTAAAGGTTAATGGAAGTATTTAAAGAAATATAAACCACGCCGCAGGAGGTTCAATAGTAGCAACGTAAATCATAAACATATAACTCAAGGCCAAAATGGTGAAATTAGTTGCCAAAATGGCATTGTCAAGTGTTACAAATAAACATTCAACTAAAATACAAGATTGCTTTAAATAAACAAGTTCGTAATGGGTATTGTTCCTTAATCGATCAAGATATTCTTGAAAGATTCAAGCTTGTGTTGAGCGAGCTGGCTCCTTCCAAGATAGCAACTTTGCCCTTCACTCACCGCTTCTACCGAAGCCCTTTATTCGTCTTCAATCGATTACCAAAAGTATTGACTCATATGCAAGTTGTTGCCGGGCTTCCTTAATTTTATGTCAAGTTCCCGGATCCGCCTCCCATTGAAGAATGGATCGAGCTCAAGATCATAATCAACTTTAGCTTGCCGGATGTGCATGGCATGATCTTCAACCTCCTTAGTGAGCTTCGAGGCATGTTCATAAGCGCGCCCATTGCGCGCTTTTCTTGGACTTTGTTGCCAGCAGATTCATTTTGAAGAAGGCATCCAATTACGTTATCGATCGTGATGAAGTTCAAACAAAATGGTGCCGACTTCCGGAACATGTGGCGAGATTGACTTGATTGATAAGTCCCTTCATCACGGAAGTGTGTACTATCTTTTCTCGAGTATTTCAATAAATCCACATCAAGTATGGTTTTCTCAATCTTGTGAAGAAGTATGACTCTATCATCGTAAGATACCGAATCGAGGTCGAACCAAAGATTAGCCTTAGGGAGGGAGTGTTTCTCCGAGCTAGTTTAGCCTTCATGTACCCAATAGGGTCGGCTGCTTCAAGAGGGCTAACTCCTCTTCTACTATCCGCATTTGAAGACTCTTGAGTTCCATACGCAATGGAGTGACATCCACCAACGTCCATTGGTTCATTGTGGGAACATCACCGCCTTCATTGTCTCGCTTCTTCATCCTCTTCATCATCGATCAAGTCCACTACTGATATTATCATGCCGAGTACCATCATCATCGATTCCGCCCCTTCGCCGAACCTTCTTGAGCATCTTCCCTTCTTCATCCTCGACCCTTCCTCACTTGAATCTTCACTCTTGGGAGGTATTGGTTTTTCTTCTTCAAGATGAGGGGCCTTTTCACCTCTCGAGGAACTTTGAGAGGAGATTCTGGTGAGAAGTCTCCTGAGGCACTTCGTAGCATCTTCAAGCATCGCTTCGCTGGTCTCCTTGAGAGGAGGCGGAGTGCCTGGTCATCCGGGTCGTTCGAGGTCCCGTTGAACCGCCATATTGATTTAACCTTTATTCTCGCACTGATTGCTTGAATCTCCATGAGGAGAAGAATGGATCGAGCAGCTTGTTCGGGGAGGAGTCAAGTAGTTGGGATCGAGTCTAATCATCCTACACGAAAAGAAAAGATTAGAAACTTATAACTAAGGTACGAATAATCATTGTCAAAAATTCAAGTGAATTCACCGTGGATTATCTCGCAAATATGTTGTCGTTTATGTGTTCCAACATTACGTTGGAGGTCAAGGTGGATTTTTGGATTTTATGAGGGAGCAACATCCCCGAATCTAGTCCGTAGACATTAGTGTCTTTGGAACGCCTTTCTTATGCTTCTTTCAGAAACCGATGGTGAACTTTCCTCACCTCGAGAGTCTTTCCACTAGCACCGGGTTTTTCGAGTAGTTGGTGGAGTTTGCTAGGCTGAAATAATGTGAACGTAAGTTAGATTTCGCTATAGACTTGAACTTATTTCAAATGCCAAAGTAAAACTGCTTACCTTGGGGTTGGAACGGTTGTTTGATTGGAGCAGTGTTGGAGTCTCGAGTAGTTGTTGGAGTCGGAGCATTGGTGTTTGTTGTTGTTGGTGCAGGAGTGATGGTTGGAGTTCCTTGGTACATTGTCATCAATTTCGTTAGTTGTTTGAGAACTACTTCCTTCCTTGGTCTTTGATGCAATGCTTTTATTCGATAATGAAAAATGAAACACATAAGACAAATGTTAAAATAAAGTAACTAAGACTTATTTGGGATTTCCCAAGCATTCGACTGCGCCTTCATTCGAAAGAATCGACATGGCGTAAAGGTCGAGCTAAGATGCCCTGGAAATTATGGAGCCAATGTCAAGCCCATGTCACAGCCTCGATGGCTTTAGTTTCCTTTGAGATTTGTACTTGAACATCTCTTTGCAAGTAAGCCACCAAGGGTATGGGGAAACCAAGCCAGAGCCGCCGAGGTAGGTAGTTTGGGAAACTTAGGTGGATGCATTTTGAAAGCCAACCTATACCTATCCTCGTGTGACAATTCAAGGAAGTCCGAACTTAGAGACTTTTTCTGTGAATTTTCCTTCAAGGTTTGGGACGCCGATATACCGTGGACTCCAAGCGTAGGATCATAAGTTGTTTCAAGTAAGTTTGAAAAGCTTTAATTTCGTGAGTGAACATACCTTTCTTCTTGTGTACCGCACATCGAACGCAGCAATGCTTTATTCGGATAGTGAGAGTATCAAACATACAAGATTGGTAGAATTTACTCCACCAATCCGTAAAACCTTTGGATGGAAAATAAGATGGTTCAAAAGAGATTAGTTCGAATCGAGCAAACTTGATATCGTTTGTCAGATTTTGGCTTCTAGCCTTGAAAGTTCACCAGAGGTAATAGAACCGTGAGTCCGAAAGAGTGGTTCGGGATCATATAGACCAAATTGTCTCGAGACAAAGTTGGGTTGATAGGCAAAAGGAGAATCGATTTTTAGTGGAGTAATCCTTGAAGAGATTAGCCTTGGGAGCAAAAAGGCTTTCCAGATATCTTGAATTTTTGACCTTAGCAGCCTCCGAAAGGGCATAGTGAACCATGATGGTCCATGAGTCCTCAAGCAAAAGGCACCATAGTCTCTTCGAACTTCGCTCTTAGAAAAGAGCATAATGTATTGGGAAAATAAAACTGAAATCACCTTGTCATCACTTGAGTCACCTTCTCAATCAGGCCTTCAACATTTCGACCGCTATTTCCGGATCATGGTCAACAATAGTATCCGCAGAGAAAGTGAGGATTCGAACATGGCGCTAAGCCAAAGAGCAGCCGTAAAGGACCGAGTAGGATATTCTTGGGAGTGTGGATTTAACTTGAAATTGACCTCGACTTTCGTAAAGGTCAACTAATAAGAGCTCACTTAAATTAATCCTCCTATTCTCATGTAAATCCCTTGCTAAGGGAATGAACCTGCTAGCCACTTGAAGCGATCACGCAAAAGACATATCTTGATAGCCGAGGGTAAGGAAAGTAATGTGTTCAACATCGAGACACTATCACCTTCAGGTGATAATGGTCGATGAACTTGGAGAAGCTAGCTAGTTTGATATCAAGTCAATAATGCCGGAATGTTCCTAATCGAATGTATGTTTCTCCTATTGGTGATAGGCCGGATAGCAGCTATATCAAAAAGGTGGTGTGACCATTCTCCTAAGGTGAAAAGTGTTGTAGGTACTATCCCTGTGGATGCAAAGAGCAAAGGATGGTGTAAGTAAAGCCCGGTTTCGATAATTTGAGAAGATTATAAATACCTAGTTCCTCCCATCGATGGGCTTTCTTAATCTCTACTTTAGCAAACCAATTCGTATGCTACATCGCCAGTAGGACAAGATCGAAATGGTTTGAAATTACTTTTAACATAGTCCAAAATGAAAGGATCCTTTGGGGAATATCGGGGTTCCGTGGTTTTAGAAGCGAGGGTTCGCTCACATTATCGCTTTACTCTAGGGATTTCCAGCTTGTTAAATAACGGTTAAAAATCATAGCAAACAGGAATATGGTTCTAACGCCCTTCAAAATCTCAAAATCGTGAGAGAGCCCATTAGGGCAAACCTCTTCCGTGAGGCGTTAGTTGGGATTAATACCGTGAAGAATACAAGAGTTCTTGTTCCTTTGAGATGCCTTGAGGAATGAGCACCGATTGGCCGTGGTGAGTTTCAACCTTGCTTTCCGTGATCGCTCCGTTCTTGGTCTTCTTCTTAGAAATCTTTTTCGAGATGTTGTTGAAGACATTGTTGGAAGTCGTTAAGATTTTAGGTTTTTCAAAGAAAGAGAGAAGAAAAAGTTCGTAGTGGAAAAGAGTAAAAGACCGAGTCTCATGGGTTTTATAGTAAGGAATTTGAAACAATCATCAACTAAGGCCAAGGTACGTGGAGAACGGGTTGGACACGGAGTAAGGTGGCGAAAGTAAGCATTGAAGTAAGCATGATTAAAGACAATCATTATCTTTAATAACCGCACCATACCGTGGTAATCTGAGCGCTCGAAACCTGTGAGACGCTGATCGACGTAATGGAAGTCATGCATGTCATAATTGCTCAAGGTCACGCAAAATCTTAGGATATATTTAAAATAAGTATTTCGATAGAGATTCAAATACATATTTTAAAGGGGCATTTTGTTGGTCAAGATTTTGATATTTATGGTTCGAAAAGGAGCATTGAATTCAAACGAAACAATAACAGGTTCACTAGAATGAAGGAAATGTCATGGTTTGGAATGAAGGAATCAACTCTTCAATAAGATATTGAAACTGGGGCTTCGAGTAGCAATTGTGAAGGAGCTTCAAATGGTGGAAGTGTGGTGTTAGGCCGCTGCTCGAATCGAAAGGCGCTTTAGATATTTGAAATTCAAAATATGAGGGATGAATAGACGCTCAATATGCGCTACTGAAAACGGTTCAAGACGGAGGCTAGAGAGGCATAGTATTCTCGCATGTCCAAACGTGGCAAGCTCTCATAAGTCGACTGCTATGGTCGAATAGTATAAATAGAAGTCTTAGTGTTAGGATTTCGGTGTCATATCTATTGTACTAAATTCAAGAATATTCAAAATACCACATGGATAGGGAAACGAATGCACTAATGATGTACGATGATTGCACCACTTTTATCTTTCAACAATGTATCTTTATCTTTTCAATTTACCTTTATCTTGCATAAATGTCATTTAAATCATTTATATTCAAAGTCATTTAATTTTCCATGCATCTAAACGCTTTTCCTTTCGCTTCAAGCCTTTACTTTTCGTAAACTTTACATTCATGCTATTATTTTCCGAAAACTTTTACATACTTGCTTTTACATTCCTGTCTTTTACACTTCATGTTTTACTTTGAAAATCTTTTACATTCACAAGTCAGTTGAACATTCCCGCACTTACATACTTTCTCAGAATTCAAGTCTTTATGCCTGATATTTTCAAATCATCTTTATATTGCTTTGCTTGATTACGTTATTAATTTATTGAATATCATAATCGAAATACACTTGAGACATATATAAAACATCTAAAAATAAGCCTTGAACGTTAACCGCCAGCTTAAGTTTATGCAAACGATTAATAACCCCATAGGATCAATCTAGTCGATCCCGCAAGTTACCAAAGGGATTAAACAACAATCATAACGCTTTGTTTGATAGTTTGAGGACTAGCGGTTGTTTCACCAAATCACCGTGAACACCAAAGAGGTGTTTGTGCCATGATGCACCCATGTGTCCCGGGTTCAAACCTCCCATGGACCATTTTTTTCAAACTTTTCATATTTTCTTCATGTTTTTCACAAACTTTAACTTTTTTTTTAACCAATCAAAACTCCTCATTTTGAGGTGATTTTTTGTACACTTGTCAATTAATGTATCTATTTTATGATAGTGCAAAAATTTTCAGAAAAAACTTTCATCTGATTATGTTTTAATCGAGCCGAAAATGACGCTTTGAACACTTTTCAAAACACCTTTAAAAGGTGAATTTTTCAAACTTTCGAATTCTGATTCTTTTCAAAACTTCTCATAAATGAACTTCACATTTCAAAACACTTTCAAAAACATTTCCTCAAAACTTTTCATCAAACTTACATCTTTTTACCATGATCGATCCGATTTAAACGATAAAACCAATTCGCTTTCTCGAATTTTTAATCGATCATGGGCCTCCTCACTGTAAGTCCCAAAACATTCTTTTATGTACATAATTATTTCCTTGTACATATCAAACTCTCTTCGATATATATAAATTTTTATCTGTATATAATATGTATACTTTTATACTCAAGTACGCATAAACTTCGATCGCTTGTTTTCACTTCACTGTATACACAAAAACATTCTTTTATGTACATAATTATTTCTTTGTACATATCAAATTCTTTCTCATATACATACAAATTTTACCGTACATAATACATATACTTTTACTCAAACACGGATAAACTTCGATCGCTTGTTTGTGCTTCGTCAGATATATCAATACCATTGGTATTGAAAGGAGCATTATTCCTCGTGAAATCGCTTTCAAACCAATGGGCCACCCTTATGGTGTAAGTCCCAACCCTTCTATGTACATCCATCCCTTTCTCGTACATAAATACTGCTCGGTACATATTTACTTCCTTGTACACATTCAAACTTGTAAATAATCGTTACGCTGCTTTAAACGCTCGCTTCACGTACACTTGTTTATATTTACTTCATAAACTCTTGTAAATAAACATCATGCATTGTTTATATTTCCTTCATAAACTCCTCGTGAATACATATCACACACACACACACTTGTTTATACAACTGCCTAGTTATAACATAACAACTAGTCTAACCAATAGGTTCCCTACGCTATAGCCTCCGCTGGCTTTATACAAGATAACTCTCCCTACGTAGTTAGCCTCCTCTTAGGCTTCATATAAGAAAAATTCATCCGAGTTTAGCCTCCGCTTAGGCTTGATACACTCACCTGCTGAGTCAACTCTTGGGCTTGCTCAAAAGAACTCCTCATGAGTTTAGCATCATACAATGAAAGAGACCAGAAATCTCTTAATGCCTCCTATTGGGCTTCCAATACAAAGAATCACCTGCTAGGATAGAACCCGAGAGTATAATTTCCGTGAAATTGCTTTAATTCCAAAAGGATGGTTTCCTGTCCTTTTAAAGCCAAAGCCAATACCTATAGCTTCCTCCTAAGCATACAATACAAGGACCCATGGGCTTCTTAAAAGCATCCCTTTAATCCAATCAATTTCTCCCTAGATTTAGACGCTATCATCTCTATGGAAGAAGTATCTCATCTATCACATCACATACAACAAAAACTTTTAAATTCTTTTCAAATTTTCAAACAAAACATCTCTTAATTGTAAGTGGTAACGCTTGTACACTCAAGCAAAACACCCAATGCTTACGCTAAAAGATTCAATCATCTTTTTCAAAACATCTTTCTTAAACATGTAAGTGGTAACGCTTGTACACTCAAGCAAAACACCTATAACTTACGATGAAAGATTTTAATCAGTCAAACTTTCAAAATGTATGTGATGAAATAGATTAGATACATTTTTCATTAAGATGACATTTGTCTGTCTCTTACTAACATCCCGTTGCTTTCCACTAGCATAAGTGGGAACTACGATTGCTCTGACTTTCTCAACATCCTTTGAGAATACGAGGCACAAGGTCTCATCCTGCCGAGCAAATTTCTTTCTCCCTCGCACCAAACAAACCATAGATCCTCAGATCCGAGCTACAAATGCTCGATTCCCACTAGGGATATGTATGTAAGATCCAAAGATCTTTATGCAGCACAATAATAACAAACACTAGGATCCCACATAATCTATCCTTCTTAAAACCCAAAGGAGAAACTTTCCCAATCATAGAAATAGCAATTAAAACACACAAACATATCAAACATATTCATATATAAAGCTATAGATAACTATATATATTTAGGGTGCTCCATCTATTCCTTTATATAACAAACCCCTTACTCGATCTCCCAATGCGCTATGCCTAGTTTGCGCTTAGTCGTTACGCATATCAAAATCAATCGAGGGTATTAATGCTTTTCCCTTTTCATAATCATTAAATCATCTTTTCTTGTGTTGAAAATAATAAAGTTGATGCTCATGCATCTTTATAAACAAATCAAAAGAGTAAATCGTTTTGAGCCGAGGATCTAAATTCATATTCGATTCTCTAGCGCAACGCTTTTAACGCGAATGTAAAAATGGCGACTCACTGGGAGTATGTAAACTTTGATTTTAAAAATGTGACTCTGCCAAGAGCACCAAGCTTTTTGTTTTCAAAAAGAAAAAGGGGTTAAGCTTTCATATGCATATGTTTTTCTTTATTGTGTGTTTTCGCGATTTTATCTCGATGGAAAGAAATCCTAACCCGATTTAAGAAACATTTTAAGATCTAGGGGTATAGTCCTATTAACTTGTGAGAAGTCTCAAGATTTACGAGTTAATTTGAGATCCTCTCTCTGGAGGTTGTCTTGGGGTATTTGTGTTTAGCAAGTATTTGCGAAGACATTTTGCTTTCAAGGAACTTATGGTCGAGTGGTCAGAGAACACATAACCCATCCCGCCATTTAGGATGTAGTGTAGATTATTCAAGTAAGCTTCAGAGTAATTGTCATGCGAGACTACGATCAAAGTAGTTTCTTGAAAAATATTATTGGACCATCGAGTATTCAACAACCGATAATATTTCAAAGAGGAGTGTTGAGCTCAGATATCGTGAGAACCTGCTTCACGTATGAATAAGCCCTTAGAACTTACCCACGCTAATTCTTATCGCTGGCCTTATGCTTTGACTTCAACGCTTGACCGTGTGTATAACTACTAACCATGTTTGCCGATTCATGCATTCATTCATTCATTCAAAACTTCATTTTCTTCCCATTTCCAAAGAATTTAGAGATTTTTCTTTGTAAAATATTTTAGGTTAGAGTAATGGACGCCGAGGAAGATTCACCAAGAGATACAATTTAGAATTCTCGATAGGAAAGTTAAAAGAGTTAGCATCCTTGGTAGAAGATCCCTTGATTTCGTAAAACGCTATGGAACTCTTTTAACTATTTTGAACACTAACGTTGATGAAGGACTTCTCAAAACTTTCGCTCGCTTTTACGATCCGCCTATCGCTTTCACTTTCCCCGACTATCGCTGATGCCTACTTTGGAAGAGTACGCGACATCCTAGGATCTCAAGATTTATAAAGTGCCTTTCAATGGTTTGAAGCCATTCCTAAGTCACCACCATTGCAACAATGACTCACTTAAAGAAATCGAGATAGACAAAACCTAACTACCAGAGGAAAACTCTTAGGACTAACTTCAAAGTTCCTAATGGAGAAGGCTCTCAAATTCTCCGCGTCGTAGTATGGTAGCCTTTGAAGCTATTTTAGCTTTACTCCTCTATGGATTGGTGTTGTTTCCAATGTCCCAAATTTCTGATATCAACGCCATAAGGATCTTTTCGATTGGAAATCCTGCTCCCACTCTACTTGGTGACACGACGCCTCTATTCATCATAGGAATCGTCAAGGAGACGGAACTATCGTGTGTCAGGTACTGCTTTTCAAATGGATTACCTCACACTTGCCTAAATCTCCTATCTTCCGCGAAACAAAGATGAATGGCATTGGTCTCAAGACTCATGTCTCTTACAAACGATTTATATCCATTGGTATACCTTGGCAAACAATGAGATGGAAATCATTGAGAGTCGTGGAGAATTTGCCAACGCCTCTCATCGGTACAAAAGGAGGAATCAACTACAACCCATTCTCGTAGACGTCAACTCGATACGCAAACTCTAGTAAACCTCTTGGTTTTACAAAGAGAGCTACTTCTATCATGAAGGGAGGATTCCTGTGATTGAAAGCCGTAATGATCGAGCTTGGCATCACATCCGAAAGAAAGAAAAGGTAAGGCAAGAATTGTGTAGCCATGGAAACCTACACTTTGGGTAGACAAAAGAGCAAAGGAATTCTTACGCTTATGAAGAACCCATGTTCTCAACCGCCCAAATTAACAATTTTTCCCACGAAACTATGGGAGAATACCAAGAAGCTTTGGCCAAAATGAGGTTTGAAAAGAGGCTTTGAAAACAAGTTCCTTAAGACTAATCTTGAGAATGAGAAGCTCAAGAAGCAAGTCAAAGATCATGAAAAGACGCTTTATTTCCGTGATGAATGGCTCATGGAGAAGGATGAGAAGATTCGCGAAAGATAACGCAATCCGAGATACATCAAAGAAAGGAAAAGAAAGCTTGAGGAAATGACAACCACGATCCCGCTCCCGACAGTGGAAGAAAGTCATTAGCAAGCTAAATGCCGAGAAAGTCGAATCGAAAGCTCACTATGGAAAGGAAACTCAAGTTGAAGTCGATCAAGCCTTTGGATCTTCATCCGACGAGGACAATTAGTTTAGTTTAGTTTGTAATTTTATCATTTATTTTATCATTTGTGTGAGCAATGCTCAAAAAACAATTGTTGTAATCTTCTTTCAATAATCAATAAACTCGTGTTTTCCATCCAAATATTTGCCAAAATTTCTTTAGCGAAATTTTGAAATTCTTTTCTTTACAATCATAATCATGCATCATATTTTGCATATCGAGTCTATTGTCTAGAGTCCGATCTTTCAACAGCTTCAACAGATAGGAAAAATCGCCAAGTTGTCGCCTTAGAGTTTCTCGACCGCCCACGTACCAACTCGAACGCATTTACAAGATCAAAAAAAGAAAAGTAATGGAAGGTTTTGAACAAGAGAATGTTGAACTCAGAGTACAGAACAACACTACAAAAAGAAGTGGAGAGACTCACATCTTTGGTCAACTCATTGGTCCAGCAGCAAAGTCAACAAGAAGCATCGAGCAACCAAACCAAGCAAATGATTTCAAGACACTACTACTTCAGCCACCGCAGTCAAGAGTTCACCTTTCAAGATGCCAAGGCTATCCATGGGCATGCCTTTCAACTTTGGCATCGGATTTCGCCAACCGACTTCTCAAGTGCAAACAACCACGCTTGAAATACCTACTTTGCAAAGAAACTCTACATTCACTCCGCAACATGGAGTAACTCTTCCACAAGTAACAATGACGGTTTCTCAACCGATCATGACAAACTCACTCAGAGTGCACACTACCATAGACGAAGAAGTTCACCATGTTCCAGGAGATAACACGAATTCACGTGGCTCGATGGAGAATCTCCGTGAACAACTCTCAAATGCATGAAATTAAAACAATTCATGGAAAAGAATGTTGGGAAAACGCCAGATCTCGTGCTTAGTTCCTCGTAAGGATACCGCAAAATTCAAAGTCCCCGACTTTGAAAAGTACAAGGAAACTGTCCACAAAGTCATCTCACGATGTATGCCAGAAAATGTCTACATACAACGACGATCACCATTGTTAATCCACTACTTCCAAGATAGTCTCACTCGGCCACATCAAGTGGTACATGGATTAGACAACATAAGTATCCAAACATTCAATGACTTAGGTGAAGCTTTGTACAACAATATAAGTTCAACTTGGATATGGCTCCCGATAGGATCAACTCCGCTCCATGTCTCAAAAGGAAAGAGAGACATTCAAAGAATATGCGAACGATGGAGGGAAATTGCCCAAGTCAACCCGCCTGGAAGAGAAAGAGATGACTAAGGTATTCTTAAACACCTTGGCTCATTCTACTATGAGCGAATGATCGCTAGCCCCGAGATTTCACCGAGATGGTAAGCATGGAATGCGATTAGAAGAGGGGTTCGAACCGACGCCTAACCAAGGAAGCAGGATCTTCTAGTGGAACTAGGAAGGTGGGGACCAGTTTTCCAAAGAAAAAGGAACATGACATAGGAATGGTATCCCGAGGGAAACCACGAAGAAATGTCACCAACAACGATGTAGTCGCCATAGCATCCGCCATTAGCATAAGTCCAAACACGTGAATTGCTACGCACTCAACAAATGCAACAAACTCAATAAAACAATGTGCTCAAAGCTTAATAATCAAATCAGACGCCGGTCACGCATTGACCCAATTCCAATGACATACATGTAACTATACCGCGCTAATAGGAAAAACTGACATACAAACAAGGTCACCACCTCCTTTCGAAAAATTGTCGTGGTGGTACAAAGCGACGATCTTGCCCTTTTCAACAAGGGGAACCAGTGCCATGACCTTGAGCATTGCATAGCATTAAAAGCATAAGTACAGTAGATTAGTGAGATCTAATCTTCTTTCCTTTAGAAATACAACCGAACGCAAGCAAATCCACTTCCCACCATAGTGGACATGCAAGAACTGATATTAAGAAATACAGACAGTACTCGTCACGCACGTAAACCCGATCAAAGGAAACTTAGTACATCTCCATGATGCATATAGCGCAATGAGCGCTTCACTAAGCACGATTACGCAGCTTGCAACATCTTCTTCAAGGATCTTCAAGGATGTCCCACCATAACAAAGTATATTCAAGATTGTTAGATATCGGTGACCCATGATCTATAGAAACAGATGACCATGACGTAAATACAAGAGGGTTTTCGCATGAGCTTTTAGTCTCGTATATCAACTCGAAAATCAAGTAAACGTTATCATCCCCTATTTCAATGTACCCAAACATGTGGAGATTGAATACAACGGTTCCAACGCTCCGTAGTCTCCTTTGGTGATTTGCCTACCCGGTCCCCTCCATACAGCTTCTACCAAAGCAATTTTACCAATACAATGCAACCTCATAGAGGATGGAAGGAGAAACCCATGCCTACTCTTCCACTAATGTCAATATAATGTAAATCGAACGAGTAACACAAGTGGACGAATACACACCGCTGCCACCAAGACCGCCTCAGCTCCCGCTGTCGACAAAATCCAATTAATATATCTTCCGAGAACTCGCAACGATTCCCCCGTTAACCAAGCACAAATGTTGGTCCTCCCGACAGAGCCAACGCCAACACGTATTTTGATGAGATATCAAATTAATCAAGAAAAGAATACCGAGTCGTGGATCAACCGATGCACTCTTCCAAGATTTCAATACTGCCTCTACTCCTCAATTCAAGCTCACCGAGAAGCTTTAATGAAGGTACTAGACCAAGCCTATGTAGACCATGATGTGACTACGCATCATTGAGGTATTGTCGCCAACATAACAAATTTTGTAATAATCTAAGTTTCTGATGAGGAACTTCCGTAAGAAGGAAAGATCACAACTGGCCTTGCACATCTCGATGATTTGCCAATCGATTCCCCGTCCAATGTATTGGTAGATACCGGTTCATCTTTGAACGTAATGCCAAGACGACACTCGCCATTTGGCTTACAAAGGACACCAATGAAGTTCAATGACATAGTAGTAAGAGCTTTCGACGGTCAAGGAAGTCGCTTATTTGGGAAGTAGATCTCCGATGACAATTGGTCCGACACTTTCCAAATTACTTTCCAAGTCATGGACGTGCCACCGCTACGCTTGTCTACTAGGAAGACCTTGGATCCACGAGGAGAGCAGAATTCTACTCTCCATCGAAATTAAAATTACAAGAATGGAAAGTTGGACCATCACGTGAACAAGCTTTGCTTGTAAGCCATTTGTCCAGCTTTCTTTCATCACCTAATGACGTTGAAGGGACACATCTCCAAGAACATCCGTTAGAAGATGAATCTACCAAAGAAAAATGATCATCTATCTCTTCGTATAAAGAAGCAAAGACGGATAGTAAAAGATGGCAATGTCAAGGTCGGGACAAGTAATCAAACCTCACAACAACGAAACAAAGTTGACTCGGTTCACACCCGTATTCTCCAAAGACAAGCAAAAGGATGAAGCACTTCGTCCAATTAAAGAAGTATTCAACAAAGGGGGTTTCTAAACCCCGTCTCCAAGAGGTTAGCTTGTAACCATTGAAGATGATGAAGACGATCCTCCGAATCAAGAGTGGAGCACTTATTTAAACAATCAATATGTGTCTCAAGAGGAATTGTACGCGCCGACTGATCAATTCAAAGACATGTCCCTGCAGCGACTTAAAAATCCACCTGTCCCTTCTGAAGTTTGGGATACCTTGGGAGAACCAAGGGTAAATTTGACTACATGGTGAAATATATCGCGCCGTAAAGCTCGAGAATCGAATTGAAGATATCCAACCCATCGATGGGGTGACTCTTTCGAGTACCTTAGTCAACCAGAGGAGGTGTACTCATCTTCCCGATCTAATCAACCAATTGAGGTTCCGAACGAGGATCTCTGCTTTGACGCACCTGTGGAAATTGTTAAACCAGATATGGATTATCACTATATCAACATGATCATCAAGATCGTGAATACGATTCGGATACGATTTGAAAGTGTCGCCGACAACCAGTCTCTCCATTCAAGATTGGAGGATACATCCCTAATTCAACACGTAGACCGCAAGAAGCACATATGCCGTATCCCATACTTCTCGATCTGCTCATCAAGTCAAGAAGACCGCTTTAGCAAGACGAAAGGCAAAGTCCGCATCCGTAATCTTCAAAATTGCTCAAACAACCACCAAGGTCTACTCGAGGGTAAACTAAGTGGGAAATTACCCGAGTACTCGACTTCCAAGGAGTTCGCCACCACCGGAAGCTCAAGTTCGGACTAACGCTCCTAGTTCTAAGTAGTTTATCTTTGCTTTTGTTTTGAACTCTCACTGCCCAAAGTGAAGAGATGTTTTATAGGGTTTAGCTTTTAAATAACTCTTTGTCTTGCCCAAGACAAATGAGTTTGTATTTTAGGCCCTGTTCATATTGTGAATCATAAATAAAATGTGTTGTTTTGATTCCACACTTTGTGTTTATTTTCATTTTACCCTTTCTGGAAATGATAATCCTAAAAACACAATAAAAAAAAATCTTCAAAAAAAAAGAATAATAAAATTTTTATCCGCACACTTTCACATTGACTTTTTTTAAAAATAAAATAAAAACAAGGGTTAATTAATCAAATCAAATATGCAGATTAAACAGATGGACAAATCCATTGAAAGCAATAACTCTATGCTCTCTCCCAACTTTGAAATCCCCGTGAAGTCGCCGAGGAAGAAGTTGAAGAAGAGATCCTGTATGAGATTTCACTACTTAAGCACGAGAAAAGAATCATTCAACCTCACAAAGAGCCTCTAGAAGCAATCAACTTGGGTTCAAGAAGACAAAAAGAAGTAAATATCGAGCTTCACCGACAAAGAACGCCAAGAGCAAACCGATAGATCTTCTCAAAGAATATGTCGATGTGTTCGCTGGTCCTACCAGACATGCCAGGTTAGATACCAGATCGTGGAGCATCATTTGCCATTAAAGCCGGAGTGTCCACCGCCACAAAAGAGAAGAGTTCACCCCGATATGGTCGATAAAATCAAAAGGAAGTTCAAAACACGACGCAGTTTCTCGCATTTAATATCCTCAATGGCTAGCCAACATAGTACCCGCTCCAAGAAAGACGGAAAGTCGAATGTGTGTTGACTACCGGATCTCGAACAAAGCAAGTCCGAAGACGATTTCCCCACCGCATATTGACATGCCGTAGATAGCACCGCAAAATTCAACGCCTTTTCGCTCATGGATGGTTTCTCCGTTACAATCGATCGTAATGGCTCCCAAGACATGGAAAGACATCCTTTATCACGCCACGGGCACTTTGCTACAAAGTAATGCCGCTTGATTAAAGAATGCAAAGCGCAACTTATCAAAGGGCAATGACTACTCTTTCATGACATGATGCACAAAGAGATCAAGTCTACGTGGACGACATGATAGCAAAGTCCGATAATCAAGAAGAGCATATAGAATATCTCTGAAGTTGTTTCAACGACTAAGGAAATTTCAAATCATCAATCCTAACAAATGTACCTTGGGGTAAGGTCTAGAAAACTCCTAGGTTTCATCGTCAACAAAGAGGTATTGAATTTGACCCCGACAAAGTCAAAGCTATTCAAGAAATGCCTACGCCCACATACGTAAAAGCAAGTAAGAGGATTTCTGGACGATTAAATTACATCTCCGCATTTATCTCTCGATGATCTGCACCGTGGACCGATATTCAAGCTTCTCCGAAAATCAAGAGGTTGTGTGGATGTACGATTGCCAAAAAGCATTCGACAAGATCAAGGAATAACCGCCGTAACCACCAATACCGATCCCTCCAAAGGAAGGAAGACCGTTAATCATGTATCTTACCGTGCTAGAAGATTCCATGGGTCATGGTTGACAAAGAAGATGAAACCGTAAGAAAGAGCATGCCATTTACTATTTGAGTAAAAATTCACAGACAGAAACTCATTACTCCATGCTCGAGAAAACATGTTGTGCTTTGGTGTGGGCTTCAAAACGCTCCGCCAAGACATGATCAATCACACAACTTGGTTAATCTCAAAATGGATCCAATCAAGTACGCTTTGAAAAGCCCGCCTTAACGGAAGAATTGCTCGATGGCGATGCTATTATCTAATATGACATCCAAGACTGCGTCGTAAAGCGGTCAAAGAAAGTATTCGCCGATCACTTGGCTTATCACCGCCAACGAATATCAATCTCTCAAGTTTGACTTCCCGACGAGGACGTTATGTACTTAAAGATGAAAGATTGTGATGAACCGCTACCGAAGAAGGCCCGATCCGTAATCTAGATGGGGCTTAGTCTTTGATGGAGCGCTAACGCTTTTGGCAATGGAATCGCGGCATCATCACTCCCGAGGGTTCTCATATCCCGCTTTCCGCCGATTGTCGCTTGATTGCACCAACAACATCGCAGTAATACGAAGCTTGCATCATGGGTATCAAGAAGCCATCGACTGAGGATCAAGATCCTTGATATATATGGAGACTCACCTTGTGATCAATCAAATCAAAGACAAGTATGAAACTCATCATCTTGGTCCGATTCCTCAGAGATTATGCAAGACGCTTGTTGACTTTCTTCAACAAAGTAGAACCGCATCATATCCCTCGAGATCGAATCGAATGGCGTACTTGGCCACTCTATCTTCCATGTTCAAAGTCAATGATTGGAACGATATGCCTAAGATCCGTGATCGACGCCTTGAAAACCCCGCATATTTATTTACCATCAGAGCTTTCGACGATAAACCGTGGTTCCACGACATCAAGCGCTTCCTTCAAACACGAGAGTACCCACGGGCATCGTGACAAGGATAAGAAAACTCTAAGGAGGCTTTCAAGAAACTTCTTCCTCAATGAAGATGTTCTATATAAAAGAAACTTCGACATGGTTCTCGCTTCGATGCCGACAGCAAGAAGCGCATACGATCATCCATGAAGTGCATGAAGGGTCCTTTGAACCCATTCAAATGGACATGCAATGTCCGTAAAGATCCTAAGAGCGTGATACTATTGATAACGATGGAATCGATTGTCAGAACACGCCAAAAGATGTCACAAGTGCCGATCTACGCAGATAAGATCCATGTGCCACCGACTCTACTCAACGCTCTCTCCTCCGTGGCCTTTCTCCATGGGGCATTGATATGATTGGGATGATTGAACCAAAAGCGCCCAATGGACATCGCTCATTCTAGTGGCTATTGATTACTTCACCAAATGGGTCAAGCATTTTATGCCAACGTTACGACAATGGTTGTGAGGTTCATCAAGAACAACCTCATTTGCCGATATGGAGTTCCAAGCAAGATCATTACGCATAATGGATCAAACTTGAACAACAAAATGATGAAAGAACTGCGGTGAGGAATTCAAGATCGAGCATCATAACTTGTCTCCTTACCGCCAAAGATGAACGGCACCGCTGAAGCCGCCAACAAAAACATCAAGAAGATCGCGTTGGTCATCACCTACAAAGACGGCACGAAATGTCGCCATTTGCTCTATACGGGTATCGATCAAAGCGCACTTCAACAGGGCAACCCTTTTCTCTAGTATACGGCATGGAAGCAAAGGTTCCGTGGAAGTTGAGATTCCGCAATGAGAGTTCTCATGGAAACCAAATTATCTCGAGGTCGAATGGTGTCAAAGGATATGACCAAATGAACTTAATCAAGAAAACGCTCGACCGCTTCTATGTCACTAATATTGTATCAAAGAAGAATGAAGAAAGCTTTCGACAAAAGGTCCGACCTAATTCCGAGAAGGCGACTGCTTAAAAAGATTCTATCTTTTCAACCGATTCTAGGGCAAATGGACTCCTAATTATGAAGGCCCATACATCGTCAAAAGGAGCTTATCTCGGGCGTGACCTCACAACCATGGACGGTGATGAACTCCCCGCATCCCGTGAATGGTGATGCAACAAGAAATACTTTGTCTAAAAACAAAAGAACAGCTCGGTAAGTCGAAACCCGGGGCGGCTTAGGCAAAATGAGCGCCTTGGTGGATTGAAAACCCGAAAAGGCGATCCAGAAAAATTAGAGACAATAAATGTAAATTATCTTGATAGATTGAAAACCGAAAAGGCAAACTAGGCAAAATAAGGATACAAAATGACAAAGTAACTACAATCATCCGCATCAAATCAAGAATCTTCCATCAATCGATTTTCAATCAACCTCTCAAGCAACAAGCACAGTGGGAATTCAAGTTGTTAGGATAATAGTGGTTATTTACTTTCAATGTAGCCTTTTCCCAATAAATTATCATTTCCAACTCTTGTAAATAGCTCATGGAATCACGCCTTTGGTCGATTACCATTCTATCAATAAAATTTGAGCCAGGCCTTTTGTTTGCAATTCATGCTTTATTCTATTTTGCAAAATAACGCTTTTATTGTGAAAATCACTTTTGAAACTAAAAAGGTTTTAAATGAATTTTTACTTCAAATTTTGAAATAAAAGCAAAATTTTCTTTGAACTATGAACACGGAAAGAACTTCAAAGCCTACGCGAGTGTTTCAATCTCAAGGATAAAATGACGCCACAAGAAGTATTCTCCTCATCGAAATCATCAAAGGACATATTCTTATCCAAAAGAATTCCCCAAAGTTGCCAATGAAACGCCTTTCTCCAAAAGTTTAAAGCTTGATCCTTCATCAAGAACGCCTACACCATTGTCAGGATATTGTTAAGTATTTGTTCGAATCGTGACGTGGTCCTTTTCCCAAATACCTCTTTAGTGTTTTGTCAAGTATTGTTAGCATGCATATAACATTCATGACATTCATACATAATAGCATCATTTATGCATTTTGCATTCCTCAAAATGTATGCTTCCATATCGGTTTAAATCACACTTATTCATGTAGGTTTGATCATATCCAGATTATCCCAAAGCGTAGAAATACATCTTTTCTCTCTCCTATTCCCACCGAGATCATTCTTCATTAGGAACAAAGTCTTGATTGACCCTTTTCTTTCCAGCTCATTCCTCGGATAGAACCTCAGATATAATCAACAAAGCAATAAGCAATAGCCTCATCATTTGAGCCGCTTATTTTTCTTTTCATTCCTAAACTTGTCATGAAAGTTTATTCTTCTCAACAAGGTCAAATCACGACTGCATTTAAAAATTCCCCAAGAGTTGTCTTTCTGCTTAAAAGAAAACCGTGTCTTCCGATCAAAATGCTCGCCTTCTCAAAAGAGAGATCCTCGCAAGATTTTAAAAATAGAAACTCATTTGAGTTATGTTTTCTTTCATGTTTTACAAGGTCAATACTCATATGTCTTAAGATTTACCTTGTTATAGTTATCACTACCGATAATTGGTAATATCTTCAAAATTCATTTGATCTGCTTCCATCATTTGTCTGTTATTTCATGTCGAATACTCAACAAATTTTCTCAAAAGATTTACCTTGTTATAGTTATCACCACCGATAATTGATAACATCTTCAAAACTCATTACCATAAACTATCACAAGGTCGATAATTGGTAATATCATCCTCACTCACCTTAAACATTGTCACAAGGTCGAAGGTAATCTTTGTTTTAAAACAAAATGATATTCACATGTTTTGTGAATCTCTTTTCCCAATGAGACATATTTTTGTTTCTCAACAAACAGGTCCTCTTTTCTCAAACATCGAGTCATCCTCATAAATTTTTCCCCACCATGTCATTTCTTTGATATCATCCGGCAAACTTTTACAATCATTTTGCATGGCTTTTGGTATCTTAGGTCCAAAATTTTAGATTTCGATATTTAAGTCTCTTTACACCTATCAAAACAAAGATATTCATCTTCATCTTTGTTAAAGAAACTTAAATAGGGGTACCCCAATTTTTGACCTAATATACCACCTTACATTTGCATCATTTGCATTACTAACAGCTCGTAACAACATTAATCGGTGTAGCATTCATGTGTCAAATTTAGGGTTTCATCGATTTTCATCTCGATTCAAGAGGCAACCAACTAGGGTTTGAGTTTTACTCACCTCATTTGATCTATCTTGATCAAATCATCAACCTCTCATCGATATCCAATTTTCTCATTGATCAATCGAGGATCGACTAGGGTTTTGATCGAGCATGAGTATTCTCTAACTTTTGAGAAATGAATGACTTTTTGGCTATAGATTAATCATTATATCTTAGATACAACATCTTGACCTAATTTCTATTCAAAACATCACGTGTTTCTGCACTTCATCAACAATTCTCAAACATCCGATGAAAATTCATCTCGCATAAAAATCAAACTTTGACTTTTGGTCAAATTTTTCAAAACAAAACTTTTTCCATCATCAAAATACTTCAAATGATCCATCATGATCATAAAAAATCAAAGAATTTGGAAAAGTCAACAAAAAGTCAAAAGTTCCAACACTTGGAAAAATTTTCAAGTGTTGAAATTTCTTATTTTTTCCAAACTTCATGGCATTTTTTCACATAGTTCCACTTTGATTTGGAAAAAACTCAAAACATGAAAGTTGTAGCCCTTGAAACAAGATTTCCAAAATGTCCAAGAACTCTCATATCCATGGAGTCTAGCTATACTTTTGAAATTGAAACATAAGGCTCCATAAGCATGGTTTTCAAGGTCAAAACTTCATAATTATAGGTCATTTTGTGATTTCTTCTTCTAGAACACATGCCACCTTGCCAAATTGGGATAAGAACTGATAACAATCAGTGAGAAGTAATTATGACAAGTTTGGATCAAGTTGAATATTTTCACACATGGTTAAAAAAGGAAGCTTCCTTTTCCTTTGCAAAATGCCTTTCTTGCCCTTTAAGGCATCTTTGAATTACCAATGCCAAAACTTTGTGCCTAACATTTCGAGCTATGGCCTATAAATAGAGGCATTCTTTTCAAGTTCAAACACACCAAAGTAATGCCAAGACATGCTTTCTTTACTTTCTTGAAATTCAAGTAACATAGTTCAAATTAAGAGTTTATGCATTCTTGAAAATTGTGAATAAACATAAGATGTTTGGTGTCTAACATGTTTTAATATCAACATATAACTGGTGTTTAAAATCAATGAAACAAGTAAAACCAGATTTTCATTTCACACTTTCAAGCTTGCTCAAACCGCTTTAAACTTTAAATTCATGGTTTGCTCGAGCACTTTGTGTTTTGATCATCCAAACATCATCAACATACTCCATATGGATGATGCCCTCCTTCTCTGAATCTAACATCAATTTCATTCCATTCAAGCTCAGCAGGTGGACTTGGGTAGAGTGATCAGCATGTTCATGAAGTGCACTACTCCCACACCTTTAGAGGCCGGTGCTCAAAAATCCACAAACAACAATCGAAACACTCTTGCATTGAATTCTATTCTTCAACAAGAACACGAAACTCAATCTCATGATTTTGATTCATTTGAAAAAATCTTGGCCATTTTGTTTCTACACCTAACACGATCATAAACCTCAATCAATTGGAAAAATCATTAACCATACACGATTTCAATTAGGATTTTCAGCTCTAGGTTCTTCGTGTTCATCTAAATTTAACCATGTTAGACCAAAAATAAATGAAATTAACAACCATCATCATGTTCCTTGTTAAATTTCGAGCAACTTTCATGTTTACAACTTTCAAAATCATTGAGATACAAGAAAGTTACAAAATCAAAGAATTGAAGAGGATGAAGAACATGTTCGTGTTCTTGTTATTTTCAAATTCAAATTTTCCAATATAATATAAACACGTGTTTTTGTTTCAATACACGAATAATCTTGCCCCAGCGGTTGCCACCGTTGTAGGTGTTTGTGCCACGATGCCACCCATGTGTCCCGGGTTCAAACCTCCCATGGACCATTTTTTCAAACTTTTCATATTTTCTTCATGTTTTTCACAAACTTTAACATTTTTTAACCAATCAAAACTCCTCATTTTGAGGTGATTTTTGTACACTAGTCAATTAATGTATCTATTTTATGATAGTGCAAAAATTTTCAAAAACTTTCATCCGATATGTTTTAATCGAAATAAAACGACGCTTTGAACACTTTTCAAAACACCTTTAAAAGGTGAATTTTTCAAACTTTCAATTCGATTCTTTTCAAAACTTCTCATAAATGAACTTCACATTTCAAAACACTTTCAAAACATTTTCAAAACTTTTCATCAAACTTACATCTTTTACCATGATCGATCCGATTTAAACGATAAAACCGAATTTTTCTCGAATTTAATCGATCATGGGCCTCCTCACGGTGTAAGTCCCAAAACATTTTTTATGTACATAATTATTTTTGTACATATCAAACTCTCTTCGATATATACAAATTTTATCTCGTATAATATGACATATTTTATACTCAAGTACGCATAAACTCGATCGCTTATTTTCACTTCACTTGTATACATTAAAATCATTCTTTTATGTACATAATTATTTCTTTGTACATATCAAATTTTTCATATACATACAAATTTTTACTGTATATAATATGTATATTTTTACTAAAACACGGATAAACTTCGATCGCTTGTTTTTCTTTTTCAGATATACATGAATACCATTGGTATTGAAAGGAGCATTATTCCTCGTGAAACTTTTCAAACAAATGGGCCACCCTTATGGTGTAAGTCCCAACCCTTCTATGTACATCCATCCTTTCTCGTACATAAATACTGTCGGTACATATTTACTTCCTTGTACACATTCAAACTTGTAAATAATCGTTACGCTGCTTTAAACGCTCGCTTCACGTACACTTGTTTATATTTACTTCATAAACTCTTGTAAATAAACATCATGCATTGTTTATATTTCCTTCATAAACTCCTCGTGAATACATATCACACACACACTTGTTTATACAACTGCCTAGTTATAACATAACAACTAGTCTAACCAATAGGTTCCCCACAGCTATAGCCTCCTTGCTTTATACAAGATAACTCTCCCCACGTAGTTATCCTCCTCTTAGGCTTCATATAAGAAAACTCATTCATCTGAGTTTAGCCTCCGCTTAGGCTTCATATAAGACAACACCGCTGAGTCGCTTCCTCGGGCTTCGCTCAAAAGAACTCCTCATTGAGTTTAGCCTTCTCGGGCATCATACAATGAAAGAGACTAGAAATCTCTTAACAGCCTCCCATTGGGCTTCCAATACAAAGAATCACCCGTGTTAGATAGAACCTAGAGTATAATTTCCCTGAAATTGCTCTTAATTCCGAAAGGATGGTTTCCTGAAATCCTTTTAAAGCCAAAACCAGCCATACCCTATAGCTTCCTCGAGCTTCATACAAGGACCTCGATGACCTCGATGACCCTCGAATGCCTCCTCTGGCTAACAATACAAGGACCCATAGGCTTCTTAAAAGCATCCCTTTAATCCAATCAATTTCTCCTCGAGATTTAGACGCTTATCATCTCTATGGAAGAAGTATCTCATCTATCACATCACATACAACAAAAACTTTTAAATTCTTTTCAAATTTTTTCAAACAAAAACATCTCTTAATTGTAAGTGGTAACGCTTGTACACTCAAGCAAAACACCCAATGCTTACAGCTAAAAGATTCAATCATCTTTTTCAAAACATCTTTCTTAAACATGTAAGTGGTAACGCTTGTACACTCAAGCAAAACACCTAAAACTTACGATGAAAGATTTTAATCATTCAAACTTTCAAAATGTATGTGATGAAATAGATTAGATACATTTTCATTAAATGACATTTGTCTGCTCTTACTAACATCCCGCTGCTTTCCACTAGCATAAGTGGGAACTACGATTGCTCCGACTTTCTCAACATCCTTTGAGAATACGAGGCACAAGGTCTCATCCTTGCCGAGCAAATTTCTTTCTCCCTCATACCAAACAAACCATAGATCCCTCAGATCCGAGCTACAAATGCTCCGATTCCCACTAGGGATATGTATGCATAAGATCCAAAGATCTTTATGAGCACAATAATAACAAACACTAGGTTCCCACATAATCTATCCTTCTTAAAAACCCAAAGGAGAAACTTTCCCAATCATAGAAATAGCAATTAAAACACACAAACATATCAAACATATTCATATATAAAGCTATAGATAACTATATATATTTAGGGTGCTCCATCTATTCCCTTTATATAACAAACCCCTTACTCGTAATCTCCCAATACGCTATGCCTAGTTTGCGCTTAGTCGTTACGCATATCAAAATCAATTGAGGGTATTAAAATTTTCCCTTTTCATAATCATTAAATCATCTTTTCTTGTGTTAAAAATAATAAAGCTTGATGCTCATGCATCTTTATAAACAAATCAAAAGAGTAAATCGCTTTTGAGCGAGGATCTAAATTATATTTTATTAGCTGACGCTTTTTAACGCGAACAAGGAGGGAGCAAGATAGGAGGCTCAAGCATACTCTTTAATACTTTCAAATGCCCTTTGAAATCATTTGTCCATACACAACCTTGATCTTTCTTCACAATTTTGAAGATTGGATCACATGTTACAAATATGGGAAATGAACTCGGAAATATAATTGTTAGTTATATAGATTGGCAAGAATTTTGGTAAAACATTCCGTTAAAATGCCATGAAGAATAACTTAACTTCAGAAGCCAAATGTATCAAGATGTTTTATGAAGATGTCAAAGTGTGCCGACATGTATTACATTATTGAAATATTTTTTCCTTAAGAAACATTAGAGTCATTTGTTTTAATTGTATGCTCGAATTAATCAAAGACTTGCAACGCCTATTGCAACATTATTGGAGAGATTTTATCCTACATTCATGGAGATTTTATCCTACACGTAAAAGACTACATGTGAAGCAATTCATGTGCCAACCCTAGTTTTGATGTTCATATAAAAGGAAAGATAATCGTGATGACCGGTTTTTCCATCGGTTGTTTTAAAACAATGAATTCGCCACCTAATTTTATTTGTTCTAAAAAGAACGGGAAATATAGATAAAACCCACGTAATTTGGATAAGGCGGTTCACGTGACCAAAACATGTGAATTGGAGTCGGTTATGTAAGGGAAGGTATTAGCACCTTACATCCATCATACTCGATGGGACCCATTTAGTTCTAAGTGTTTGTGTGTGTGTTTATTGCTAAGTTTATGAGTTAAGATCAAGAAATAAAAGAAACGGTTTTATTTATTATTATTTTGAGTTTGACACGTTTCAAACCGTGTGCCACGTATTCCTTGTGCAATGGAAAAGTCAAAACTCCGTAGTTCCTCTTGAAAAGGTTTTAAATTGGTTGTGTTGATTTTATAATAAAATCGTGCTTTAGACATTTCAAATGCTTGAACTCGACTTGTTTAGTTTGTTTGAAAAGCTTAAGTCCTCGCTCTTTGAAATGACTATTGCACACTCTTTGTAAGAAAAGAGTTTGATGATCGCGTATGAGCGAAAAAAGGATTTGAGTGAGTTGAGTTTTTATGTGGGAGACAAGTATTGGACCATAAGCGCTCAATGCACGCCCCAAATACTGGATGAGTGGACGTAAACATCCCGATCATCTTTTCACCCAATAAGTGTGTTGAGAAAAGGTGAGGTGAAACAAAGTTCACGTTATTCGTAATCTTTAAACAATTGACTAACATCCAACGATTTAAAGATTCAAGTTCATTTTACAAGTGTTTAAACAATTGATCTAGCAACCAACCGTTTAAATACTGGGTTTTATTATGAAAAGAAATTTGAAAATGCACGACGTTGGATCGAGGTTTGAGAAGAAAACTCACGTGGATCGAGTTTTATTGAAAGTGTTTTAAATGCTTGGTTAATGGAGAAATAAGTATGCTCGCTAGGATGAGACCTGCCTACGATTCTCAAAGGGAGGTGAGAAAATCGAGCACTCGGAGTTCCCACTTATGCTAGTGGAAGCAAAGGATGTTATTAAGAGACAAAGGCAAATGTCATCTTAATGAAAAATGTATCTAATCTATTTCATCACATAGATTTTAAAGGGTTGATTGATTGAATCTTTCATCGTAAGTATTAGGTGTTTTGCTTGACCGTACAAGTGTTACCACTTACGAGTTAAGAAAGATGATTGAATCTTTAATTGTAAGTATTAGGTGTTTTGCTCGAGTGTACAAGCTGCTACCATTTACAATTAAAAGATGTTTTTATTTGAAAAGTGTTTGATTGAAAAGAGTGTGATTTGTATGTGCTGTGATAGATGAGATACTTCTTCCATAGAGATGATAAATGTCTAAATCTCTTAGGAGAAATTGATTGGATTAGGGGGATGCTTTTAAGAAGCCTGTGGGTCCTTGTATTGTAAGCCTAAGAGAAGGCATTCCGAGGGTCATCGAGGGTCCTTGTATGAAGCTCAAAAGGAAGCTATAGGGTATGGCTGGCTTTGGCTTTAAGAGTGATTTCACCGAGAAACCATCCTCTTAGATTCAAGAGTGATTTCACCAGAAATCATACTCTCAAGATTCTATCCTAGCTGGTGATTCTTTTGTATTAGAAGCCCAATAGGAGGCTATTAAGAGATTTTCGTGTCTCTTTCTTGTTTGATGCCCGTGAGAAGGCTAAACTCAACGAGGGAGTTCTTTTGAAGCCCAAGAGGAGGCTAACTTAGCAGTGGGAGTTGTTGTCTTATATGAAGCCTAAGGAGGCTAAACTCAAGAAATGAGTTTTATTATATGAAGCCTAAGAGGAGGCTAACTCAAGAAACGAGTTATCTTATAATAAGCCTAAGAGGAGGCTAACTCAATAAATGAGTTATCTTGTACAAAGCCCAAGAGGAGGCTAAAGGAACCAATTGTTAGACTAGTTGTTATGTTATAACCGAACAGCTTATATGAACAAGTGTGTGATGTGTATTCACAAGAGTTTATGAAGGAAATATATAATCAATGTATAAAACAAGCAATTAAAGCAAGTGTAACTTGAATATATAAGGTTTTGGGACTTACACCTTAGGAGGCCCATGGTTTAAGAGCAGCTTCACCGAATAATGCTTCTCTTAATACCAATGGAATTTGTATAAACAAGCGGATGAAAACAAACAAAAGAAGTTTGTTTATGCTTGAATATTTACAATGATGATTGAATGTGTACAAAGAAATGAATATGTACACGAAGGGGTGTTTATGTACAAGGAAATGAATATGTACATAAGAGGGCTGGGACTTACACCGTGAGGGAGGCCCATGATCAATTAAGGAATTCAAGTAGAAACCTCGGTTCTTTATCTTTAAATCTAATTGATCATGGAAAAAAGGTGTGTAAGTTTGTTGAAAGGTTTTTGAAAAGGTTTTGAAAATGATTTTGAAAAGTGAAGGATATTCACAAGAAGTTTTGAAAAAGATTTAAGTTTGAAAGTTAGAAAGAAAACATTTTTGAAAAGTATTAAAAATACTTAAAATGTCCCATTTTTAACTTAATAAAAAATATAATAAAAAATAAAATATTTTTGGATTTTTTTTTAACATAATCATGAAATAGGCATATTAAATAACAATTGTGCAAAAAATCATCTCAAAATGGGAAGTTTTGAATGGTTTTTGAAAATGTTTAAGTTTACTAGAAACTTGAGAAATTAATGATAAAAAAGAGTTTTTGGTCCTAAGGAGGTTTGAACCTTGGACATTTCGCTTAGAAATGAAGAGATTTTCCACTGAGCCATGTGTTTGACTTGTCATTTAATTACCTTACTTAGAAGGAGTTTTGAAAAAAAGAAGTTTTGGAATGTTCAGAAATTACACTTCAAGGTCTTCGTTGGCTACTGAGGAGTCAAGGCTTGGCTTCCGAGCGTGAGAAGGAGCGCATGGTGCTTCCGGATGGTCGCTCGAGCGTGAGAAGGCTTGGCTTGCTTCGAGCATGCTGGCAGCTCGGAGATAGAAGCATTAGAAGCTTGAGGCTTCTAGAGATGGAAGTACTAGAAGTACTGGGAGTGGAAATGGAGAGCTTTGAGTAGAAGCTCTGTAGCACTTTTGAGGTCGAGCCTTTATGATTCGGAGAAACAAGCTCGTGCTTGTTTTTTCCTTTGTTAAAAAGGTTCCTGGGGATTCAACTCGGACCTTGAGGCTAAGGAAAGTGTTAAGGCATGCCGGCTTTACCATGGGTGGCTATACATCCGTTGTTTTAACTTAAACTACAAATATATATTATAAACCTAGCTTTTAATTTTGAAATTCACTTCATCTTCTTGGAAACAAATAATACGGCCATGGCTTCCAGATTCGAAATTTTTGTTTCTTCATCAATTTTGAAAGTTCAAAATACAATTTTGTCTAGATTTTCATCATGATTTTGACCATGTATCTTGTTAAAATTAATAATCAAAGATGAACATGAATTTTGATAATCCCAATTTACACCCTAACTAAAAAGTGATTAATTCTTTGAACTTAGTTGATTTTATTTTAAATTAAGGATCCAAATAGCTTTAGTGATTGGATATTTACATTTTCCTTTTCAATTTTGAAGTGAAATGCATGTATGGAGGTATCAAAGTTTTGAAAACTCACCTCTTGGTATAAAATACCGATCGAGTATGGCGCCTGTGCAAAGTAATGATTCATTAAGCTTCCCGAACCTCACCGAGTGTGTTCCTACCTTAGATTGTTCGAAAATGGCTGAAACTCTCTCTGACCAAGTCAAGTTGCAGTTGTTAATTTGAAAATGGAAGATGATGATGAGTCGTTCCATAACTTTTTAAGTGTATGGATGTCTCTATATGTTGTATAGGATGTGTCCAAGTGAGAAATCAAGATTAGCACGAGTAGTTTTCTTGTTTGGAAGTTTTGGCTCAAAACTTGCACAAATGGAGTTTTATGTAGAAAACTGTCTCTTAGCTTATTTTCCGATGGTTTTAAGTTTTAAACAACTTCTAAATGATATTTAGAAGATGGAAGTTCAAGTTTGCTCGATTTTGCAAGGTTTCAAGATTGCAAAATTTCCCTCTTTCAACTTTGAAACTTGGAATTTTAAGAAAGAAAGAAGGAAAGCTTGGATTATGATAGATTTGGTGTAGTTTTTGAATGAAGTAAGAACCTATATTTATAGGAAAAGGATTCTGAAATGGCAAGGCAAGATAAGCTTAGAGCTTGCAACTTGGAAGCTTAAGGCTTAAGAAAGGAATATTCCTTCATTAAATGCAAATGGAATCTTGTAATCATTGCTTTTAGAAAATCAAGTGTTTTTATCCTTTCCTAGTTATTTCCATCATATTTTTTCTCTTAAATCCTATCTCATGTAGTGACAAGGCTTCTAGAAGGGAGAAAGTTGCAAAATAACTTGCAATTTTGATGCATGATTTCCAAAATCCATGGCTTTGGAGCTCTATGTTTCAAAATCAAAACCCTAGCTACACAAAGTGTTTTTGCAAGTTCTTGGACTTTTTAGAAAGCTTGTAACAATACCTACAACTTTCATGTTTTGAGTTTTTCTTGAAATCAAAATGGATCTAGTTGAAAAATGGCCATGAAAGTGAGGAAAACCATGTTTCTTAACACTTGAAAATTTTTCTAAGTGTTAGAAAAATTCAAATCTTAACTTTTATTGACTTTTCATATTTTTGATTTTTATGATCATGATGGATTATTTGACATGATTTTATGATTGAAAAGTTTGACTTGAAAAGTTGACCAAAAGTCAAAGTTTGACTTTTTGAGCAGGATGAATTTTCATCGATGATCTAATTTGTCCGATGAAGAAACATGGATTTTTCAATGTTTTGAACCAAGAAATTAGGTCAACATGTTGCATGGAGGATGTTAAGATCAATCTTTACAAATAGGTCATCCATTGATCGAAAGTCAATGATTCACTATCTTCGATCAAAACCCTAATTAGTCGATTCAAGGTAGATCATGAGAAAAGTGGGTATGACAGGTGGGAATGGATAATAGTAGGATAAATTTTGGGTGCGATAATAACCCTACTTGTAGAGCTAGCCACATGGAAAATATTGAACGATCAAGTTCGAGTTTAGTTTTTAAGTCTTGTTAATCGTGAGGCACTCTAGTATTGTTTAATACTGAGGTGGACGTTAGTTGAGTTGTAAGTTTTTAATCATCTATAAGCTTTGAAGCAATAATGATTATGTGTCTTTGAAGTGTGTCTTCAAGTTTCTTGTTATAGTTATTATCACCATGTGTGATTGAGGGAGAGTGAGAGGGTTTCATATCTAAGAGGTTCTTAGGTAGAAGGTCATGGATAGTGATTAAGTGAGGTTGTAAACGGGATGTTTAGCTCTAAATTAGTACCGCTGATAGTGACTTCATCCTTGACTTGGTAGCCTCTAGAAGGTGTATGATTACAATCGAACCGGTGAACAATTTGTTTGTGTCATTTAATTTACTATATTTAGTGTTCTGTTGTTAATTGTTCAAAGAAACAAATATTAGTGTCGGACATCACCTTCGACATCTCATATATGATACCGCAATTTCAGCTGGTATTAGAGGAGGCATCCGACTTTGTCTCCGGGTGAGATCTAGGGAAGATACTCGTACTATGGACAAGGAAGGAGGATTTATGAATAGACCACCCATTCTGGATGGTACTAACTATGATCTATGGAAGCCTCGATGGTGGCATTTTAAATTTCTTGGACAATGTGGCTTGGAAAATTGTTCGAAGGTTGGACACATCTTGTTATACTTAAGGAAAACCTTAGGAGAACCTGGTCTAAGGATGAAGATGAATTAGATCTTGGAAACTCTAAATCTTTGAACTCTATTTTCAATGGAATTGATAGGAACATCTTCAAATTGGTGAACACATGTGAAGTTGTTAAAGATGCTTGGGAAATTCTAAAGACTACTCATGAGGTACTTCAAAGGTAAAGATGTTAAGACTACAGCTATTAACAACCAATTTTGAGAACTTGAGAATGAAGGAAGAGGAAAGTATTCAAGAATTTCACATGAACATCCTTGATATAACCAATTTGCAAACTTAGGAGAGAAGATACCGTAGGAGAAGTTTAGAAATATTCCCGTCTCCCCAAGAGATTTGACATGAAAGTAACATTATAGAGGAAGCTCAAAAATCAACAACATGAGAGTAGATGAACTCGTTGGATTGCTCCACATTTAAGATGGGTATCAATGACGGTTTGAGAAGAAGAACAAAGCATAGCATTTGTGTCTAGTCTGGAGGCAGAGAAGAAGAATGTGATCTAGACAATCGAAGAAGGATTATCTAATGCTATAGTATTCCTTGGAAGACAATTTAATCAAGTGCTGAAGAAGATGGAAAGAGATTCAAGACCTAATGTCAGGAACATCTCATACGACATCATCCAGTCGGGAGACCTTGGTAGGAAATCTAGACCAGAAGACAAATTAATTCAAGACAGGAGAATAAAATGTCATGGATGTGAAGGCTTTAGTCATGTTAAAGATGAATGTCCTACATATCAGAAAAGGGGAATGAAGGGTCTGATAGTGGCTTGGTCAGATGAAGACTCTGAAAGTGAAGTTGAAGAGGAGACATCCAAGGATTGACTAATGGTGCATATACAAGGCTAATGAAGAAATCCGAAAGGAGAAGTAGCTTATGATGAATGGTTGCTTTCTATGAAAAGCTATGCATCGAAATGATGAAGTATGTTAAGAAATGGAGAAACATAAGAAAATTACATCACTTGAAAGAAGAAAAGAAGGAACACTTGAGAACTATATCCAAGTTGGAACACTAAGCACTCGCTCAAATATGAACTTGCCAACATGTCCAAATCTGAAGAATGCTAAACAATGGATCCGACACATTAGATAAAATTCTTCAGCAGTGAAGATCCCAAGAGATATGAGTGGTCCGGGTTTTAATGAAACAACCAAAAATAAACTCCCTTAAACCCCGACTCATATCAAGACTAAACCAATGTTGAAACAAATGTCTCAACATCATGGGAGAAGGAATCTCGACTCCAAAATAATATACCAATCGGAGATGTCACTCTGTGGACGATTTGCTCATATAAAGTCCTTCTATTTTAATTTGCATGGATATCCAAAGTCTATACCTCAACCCAAGATTAATCGACTATGTCCACTACAAATAAGAAGAAATAATGGGTCCCAAAGTCGCTATCACTAGTCTCATAGCACACACATCTCTTAGAGCTTCAATAAAGAGGACCGGTACTTTGATAGTGGATGCTCGAGACATATGACCGGAGATAAATATTTGCTGGTGGACATCAAATTTCACTCTACCACTTTTGTGACCTTTGAAGATGTAGCCAAAGGAGCAATCAAAGGATTGGAAAGTGGATTGCCCGTAAATACCAAATCTTGAAAATGTGTTGCTTGTTAAAGGGTTGACATGAAATCTAATAAGTAGTGAACTCGTGATCAAGGTTTCAAAGTGAATTTCACAAAATATAAATGAGTTGTTACTAATGAGAAGTGGTAAGTCGTGATGAAAGGGTTAGATCAAAAGATAACTATTACTTATGGATACCTGAAGACTTAAGATTCTCTTCCATATGCTCTCTAGCCAAAGAAGATGAATTTAAACTGTGGCATCAAAAGTTGGGACACTTGCATCTAAAGGGAATGAAAAGAATCATCTCTACAGAAGCAGTGAAAGGAATTCCAAATCTTAAAATTGAAGAAGGAAGAGTATGTGGAGAATGCCAAATTGGAAATCAAACTAAGATATCACATCGAAGGTCCAACATCTCACTACATCAAAAGTCCTAACTTCTTCACATGGACTTAATAGGACCAATGCCTTGGAAAGTCTCGTGGAAAGAAATATGCTTATGTGGTTGTGGATGACTATTCTAGATACACCTGTGTGAGCTTCATAAGGGATAAAACTAAAGTCTTTGATGTCTTCAAGACCTCTTCCAAAGGCTCCAAAAGGAAAAGGATAATTATGTGATCAAAATCAGAAGTGATCATGGAAAGAAGTTTGAAACCATCAAATTTGCTGAGTTCTTCTCTTCTGAAGGGATCAGCCATGAATTCTCCTCTCCCATTACTCCTCAACAAAATGGGATTGTGGAATAGAAAAATAGAACCCTCCAAGAATCTGCTAGAGAAATGATTCATGCTAAGAAGTTACCCTACCACTTTTGGGCTGAAGCCATGAATATTGCATGCTATATTCACAACAGAGTAACTCAGATAAAATGTATCTCAACTACTATATATGAAACATGGAAGAGAAGAAAACCTACTGTCAAATATTTTCATGTTTTTGGAAGTAAATGTTATATCTTATCTGATCGTGAACAAAGGAGAAAGATGGGCCCCAAGAGTTATGAAGGAATATTTCTGGGATAATCTACAAACAGTAGAGCCTATAGAGTCAACTCTAGAACTAAAGTAATGATAGAGTCCATAAATGTTTTCGTTGACGATAGAGGATGGAATGAGGAAGTTGATATATTAGGAAATGTTAAAACATCCCTAGATGACACTCCAACAGATACTACAGATGAAAACGAGAACTCTACTCCAAATAATGAAGAACCAAAAATGGTCAAGTCAACAAAGGACCCTCTATCGAATTAAAAGATCATCCTAAATATCTAATTATAGGAGATCCAAACAAAGGAGTCACCACCAGGTCAAGAGAAGTCATTACAAACTCCTTTGTCTAAAAATTTGATCCTAAGAATGTCAACGAAGCATTATGATGAATTTTGGATGAATAAAAGAAGAACTAGAATCAAGAGAAATGAAGTTTTGGATCTAGTTCCAAGACTAGAAGGAATTAATGTAATTGGAACAAATGGGTATACAAGAACAAATATGATGAAGGTGTGATAACCAAAATAAAGCGAGACTAGTTGCTCAAGGACACTCAAATCGAACGAGTTGATTTTGATGAAACCTTTCCTCTTGAATAAATCGAGTACTATTGAGAGTCTCATGTCCAAAGTTTAAGCTATTTCGGATGGATGAAAAGTGTCTTTCTAAATGGCTACTTAAATGAGGAATTATATGTGGAACAACCAAAGGATTTGTTGATCCAACACCGCCTAACCATGTGTACAAGTTGAGGAAAGCTCTATATGGATTTAAAACAAGCTCCAAGAGCTTGGCATGAAAGAACGATCGATTTCTTGTAGAAAATGGATATAGGAAATGTGGCATAGATAAAACTCTTTTTCTCAAAGAGGAAGGAGGAAATCTCATGATTGCTCAAATCTATGTTGATGATATAGTTTTTGGTGGAATGTTTGATGAAATGGTCAAGCAAATGCAGTTAGAATTTGAAATTAGTCTTGTTGGGGAATTAACTTACTTTCTTGGCCTTTAAGTTAAGCAGATGGAAGACTCCATATTCTTATATCAGAGTAAATATGCTAAGAATATTGTCAAAAAATTCGGGATGGAGAATGCAAGTCACAAAAGAACACCTGCCCCTACACATTTGAAGTTATCTAAAGATGAAAAGGTGTAGTGTAGATCAAAGTCTCTACGATATGATAGGTAGTCTACTTTATCTCACAGCTAGCGCACTCGACATTGCTCTTGGCTGTTGGAGTCCAAGCTAGATATCAAGTTGAACCTAAAGTGAGATATATCAATCAAGTAAAGAGAATACTAAAATATGTGAATGGAACATCTGATTATGGCATGTTATACTCCCATGGATTTAGCTATGTTCTAAGTGCATATTATGACGTTGACTGGGCAGGAAGTGCCGATGATAGAAAAAGCACATCAGGAGGATGCTTCTTTTAGGGAAATAATCTTATTTCATGGTTTAGCAAGAAAAAAAATTGTGTCTCCCTATCTACCGTTGAATATATAGCAGGCAGCTTTCCCAGCCTTTGTCTGGATGACAAAAATGTTGACAAAATATAATATCAAACAAGATATCATGACATTATATTGTGACAATATAAGTGCTATAAATAAATCGAAGAACCTATCCAACACAACAAAACCAAGCACATTGACATTCGCCACTTTATAAGAGAACTTGTTGAGAAACAAGATAATTAGAACATGTAACTACCGAAATACAATTAGCGCCATTTTCAAGGCCCTAGATGCCAATCAATTCAAAATGTTAAGAGGCAAACTCGACATCTGCATCCATGAAGGATTGTAGCAATTAATGATCGATAATCACGGTGGTGATGGAGAAGTCCCCTAACGCTTCGTAAATTATGTTCAAAGTTGAATGATGGGGCGGCTACTCATCTCTATGACTCTTGTTCAAGTATTGTTATTTGTCATGAACTTATTATTTTTTGAGTTTGGCATATTATTGCAAAAGGGGACCAAATGCCCCGATGTACCGATGATCGGGTGGACCATTACCGCAATAATGGTGATATTACGAGCAACTAACTGTATGCATACGTGATTGTGATTGTGATTGTGTGCATGATTTGGATAAGAATGGTATTTGAAATTTAATTTTTCCAATCAGATCTCCGATAAACGGTGATTGTGATTATGTTGTTGCCTTTATATTATGACTCATGTGTTGCTCGATATGTTTATGAAGTGAAGCTTATATATCTATGTTTCTTCGATTTTAAGCTTGGATGTTAACGCCATTTATATACTAAATAAGGTTTTAGCCAAAAATTTCAAAGGGAGAG
>CM038796.1:89702749-89767467 GCA_021764765.1 Vicia sativa | reverse complement strand
AATATATAGCCGCATTGGATGTAGCACTGATGCTCGGATGAAAAGTCATCTGAGGGCTTTCTATATTCGAGAGTAACATTCTATCCTCTATGATACACATCCGCCATTTACTTATCTAAAAGTTTATTTACACTCTAGAGTTAAACATATAGAAATTAAACATCACTTCATTAGGGACTATATTCTAAGGGAATTCCTTTTATTAAAATTTATTGACACGCATCAATGGCCTGATGTTTTCACAAAACCCTTTCTCTATAGTTTAATTTCATTCTCGAGACATCTCAAGATGGAATTATGCCCGTAATGAATAGTTTAATTTTGCACGCTTATCCTCGTAGTATTATTTCTTATGTGAACATCTCGATCAATTGTCCTTCATAAGTGAGAAGGGTAAATGAATCAATCTATCAAGAAGATCCGAAAGATGAGTAAGCTCGAGATGATGCACGCACACCAAATCAACATTTTCAAACTTAATCACTAAGTCACTTAGAAAATGAACACGGTTCAAATTCGATAGAAGTGAAACAATGAGTTGTTGTATTGAGGCCGGTCACATCGGTAACTCTTCTCAAAATCTTCATGTTATCTCTTGTGTCAATCATTATGTTTCTTAATCATTAAGAATTGCTCCGCTTCTTAAGATTTAGTTTTCTCAACATGTTTTTCCGCAATGATTTTTTAATTTTCTTTCTGCTTTTCTATCTATCTTTGCTTCGCACTTTGTTTTGCCCATTAATACAATTAGCTTCTTTTGTTTTTGCTACATTTTCTTTTTATTTATGATATAAAGGGGAGCGTAAGATATTTTAAACATCAGTAGGCTGCAGTATCAAGTCTCAAACATTCTAATATCACCCGATTCTATTTTGTCTAAGTATAAACAGGAACATCTATGCCGGAAAGCAACTTATGCCACATGGATCTATTAGAATATTCATCATATTCGAATCTAATATTCTCGTGGAAGTACACTATCACTATATTCATATGAATATTAAACTCTGTGTGGAGATCTCTTTACAAAATATTTATGTTTCATTATAATCAAAAAGGGGAGATTGTTAGAACATAGTTTGGTTCTACATCTTCTAAAGAGGTTTTGATGATAACAAATTCTATTGATGACAATTATGTTCTAACTATGATAGATAAATATTTTATATTATTATATTCTAGTGTTAATATGCACATATAAAGTTCGGGTTCCAAAGAACAAGAAGAATAAGTTGGCGCTTCTGCTTGTAAGAAGAAGTTCGATTGATAAGAAAGATACGCTAAAATCAACCTTCAAATTCTCACACTCATTAGAAGAAGTTCTTCTTAGTTCAAGTCAAACTTCAAAGCACCAAGTCGCATCTTAAACTCTCATATCTATCCTACTAGCCCATTTCATAACGTAGTTCGGCGCGTTACAAATTCACAAATGGAAATATTAAAAGTAACGGTTGGTCAGACAAGATCAGATTATGGAAAGGAGAACTTAATGCAAATCATCAACATTCCTTTGTAAACTCTAGTGACTCAAACGGATCAAATCAATTGCCTATATAAAGGAGCATCACCTTCAAGCTTCATGCACGTAATCTCACTCTCCGAAAACAACTCAAAAGCTTACCGCATTTTCCTCAAAGTTGTTTTTATTATTTTCGTGTCTAAAAGGTATACATCATGCTTGTGATATAGCTTGTAAGAAGCATTATTAACACATATTCTTGTTGGAACTGTTTGTACTCTGAGTAACCATGTTGGGTTAGATTTCAAGAAGATGTTGGCTTGTCATCGTGGTTGTAATCAAAGATTTTATTAGTCGACTAAGACCTCATTGAGAGAGGCAACCACTGACGTGGTGGATGAGTAGTTTGAGTTCAAACCAACCAGATAAAGTAACTTTGTCAAATTGTTTTAATTTCAAACCCCAATTCAAACCTCCCTTTCTTGGTTTTTGAACCTTGAAATTGATCGAGGAAAATTGCGTAACAAAGGTTGAAACCATGGATGAAGCTTCGCAAACTGGAACTATAGAGCGTCTCCAATCCAAAGTAAGGGTGGGTTCGATCTCTATAACCGTATATGACAAGATCGTATGTGGGGTTAGGTTGTATTTGAATGGATTTGTTTGGTTGTTTTCGTGAATTTTGTTGTTTTGATGTGCTAAAATATAGTTGATGATGTTGGTCCATTGGTCGATTAATGGTTGTCGGTATTTAGGTTGTGTTGATTTGGTTAATTAATCGAGACTATGAAAATTTGTCGTTGTTGAAATATTATTGTGTTGGATTATGTGAATCGTAAAATCGGAAACAAATATGGGTGCTGAAACGCGGAAAGAAACGAAGACGTTGGAGTTTGGGACGGGCCACTTATATAAGGTCGGCAAAATTGATTAAGGAAAGTGGAGGGGCACATAATTGGGGGTGGGATCCTATACAAGGACGAGCGCCCATGCCATTAAGATTGCTGTTGTCATAAGAAGGAAAGGGTGCCTGTGGCCATGTGGGGCCACTTTGTATGTTTTGTTTCTTGGAAGATGTTTAGTTTATGTAGTAAATTATCATATAAGGTAGTATTAATCATTGAAGAATAATAGTAGTTGAATAATATTAGGTGGATCTATTTTGTAGCGGAGATTAATTAGAATCGCTGGACGTAAAGTAGCTAGTTAGCGAGAGTAGCATCTAGCGTAAAACCGGTTCATTGTAAAGTAATAGTTTTACCAGAAGATGGATTTGTTGGCAATATTTTTATGAGCAAATATTAAGGTTTCAGAATTTAATGTGCGTAAATAATTAGTAGTAAAGTAGTAGTTAATGAAACAGTAGCGAATTAGTAGATTTAAGGGTATAATTAGTTAACCGAAATTAGAAGAAACATCAAGATTGGTTCATTTACATGTAGGTATTTTGGTTGGATTGTTTTGTTGTAATTATGTCGAATAAGTTGATTACTTGGTGAAGTTGGATTGTCCGTTTATGGAATTGTGTTGTTGTTTATTGTTGTGAATAAGTTGTTATTGAATATGTTGTTATTGTTGATTGCTTATAAGTTGTAGTTGATATCGTTGATTAAGTTGTAGGTCTGGCGTTGTTGAAGCAACGTTGAGTACCTCTGCTTATTGGTATAATGTTGATATAGGCTTATGCCTTGGTGATGATAATTGTTGTTGTTGTATGTGATTGTTGCATTTATTGAATCATATACATTTGCATCTTTAAGTTGGTCTGGATTGGAAATTTTTAAATTGGATCTAATTCTCACCACATTGGCCTAGATTGGAAAATTAGCGATTTAAGGCTTATGCCTTGATGCCTCGATAAACTAGCAATTTTGGAGTTGGGAGTTCTACTCCAATGGTACCACATGCATGTGCAGAGTTGAGTCGCATCTTGAGTTGTGTGTTAAAGTTGTTGTTGTTGTTGTTACGTTGTGATAAATCGAAGTTGTATATCGTAGGTTTTTATGTTGATGTGTTGGTTGAGTAAATATGTTATTGTTATTAAGTTGTGTTGATTTAAGTTGTTATGATGATTGATTATATTTGTCTTGCTGTTATTATTAAGTTGTTTGTTGGTTGTTGCATAATTGTTATTATGAAATGGTGATATGTGTATGATCTAATCTAGTATATTCTTTATCATATACTAGTTTATATTGGTTGATATCTCACCATTTATTTGTTTCGTCATTGCCTTTATACTGGTAACGTGCAAGTATTCGAGAATGAAGAATTAGTTGTTGTTAGTCCAAGTCGGTTTAATTGCTCTGATACGTAGCACTCGGGGGATGTCTATATTGTTGTTTCAATGTTGTTATTACTTAAGTTGTTAACAATTAAGTTTCTATTGTTTGATACATGTTGTTTTAGAGTTGTTTTAGTTGAATAAAGTTGTTAAATGATTTAAATTTGAAAGTTGTGATTCCGCTGCGTAATTAATAAAAAGGTTGTTTTGTTTTCATATGGAATAAATTATGTTGTTAATTGTCCATTCGAATGCAATGTATCTATGATAAATGCAATTATAGGTTTTGTTTTATGTTGAAATGTGATATCCCGAATGTGTTGGAAGTTTTTAAATACTCTGATTTTTGTTATAATTTTCGGTAGATTTGGGTGTAACAATTGTCACCCAAGGTTCCAAAATAACTCACCATCTCACGCTACTCCTTTGCAAGAACCTCTCGTTCTTCAAAATCTTTACTCGGTCGAATCCAATATTTGTGAAACCTTGTAAAAAACAAATCCACGCTTGACTTTGAGGTAAAAAACTCACCATTTTTATGATGAAACCCCTATGATTCTAAACCAAACCTGTGTTACAACCAATATAATCAACCATATCTAGATGGCACATAAACAATGAATGATTATGTGTACTTTGTTTGTGTGCGTAGATGCAAGATTAAAGATGATGAACAATCTTAATATGTGTTTATAGTTGTGAATTTCTTAACTCACTCCACGATGCTAGCACCACGTAAAATTCCACTATCGCCTTAGAACCGAAAATATACTTCCGGTTCGCACCCTATACCATGAAAATCTCTTTGAAAATGGTTTGGCTTAAACTGGAAGTATACCTCTGGTTCTAAACCGTAAGTATATTTCTGGTTCCTGGATGCACTTATAGGGTGCCAGAACCTTTCCCCTCCCCATAACAGCAAACATTAAAAAAAACTCAAACTCTCTCAATCACACTTTTCTACCCTTTCTCTCAAACCCAATTTTTTTCTCAAACAACCAACACCAACCATCAAGCATTTAATAAAATAAAAAACTACAATCAATCAAGCAAGTGTTTTAAGAAATTTTTAGAGTTTATGTAAATTCGATTGAAATTAGTGAAATAGGGCTTTAAATGTGTTGTTTTTGGTAGTTTATATCATTAGGGGTCATTAGAACACTATTGGTAAACTGTTTTTGATGATCAATCCGTGTTTTTGGACGCATTTGGGATTTTGGGGTGGGTTGTATGCAACTCTGTCTCGCAGAAGAAATCGGAGGTTTATTTCCGGTTTCTGAGCAAGAACAAAACCAAAAGTTTATTTCTGGTTTCTTGTTGCATTGTTTTTTTCTTAATTTTTTCCTCTGTGAGTCATACGCTAACGTTTTGTTCTTGCTTTTATAGGAGATATGTCCGATACCGTCGTCGCTTGAGGCATGGCCGAGTTTCACAATATGCTCACAAAGAAGAGAGGAGGAGGCATTACAAGCTCGATCGACATCCGGACATGATGACAGACGGGAGTCTCCAATCCATCCCTCGTTGCCTCCGCTCTACCGCAGACGCATATCCTCACCATCCTCACCACCGTAGATTTTTGAGACAGGAACCTCATCAGCCTCACAGGCGGGGTCATCTGAGGTAAGATCTGATCCTACACACCCAATACTTGAGGTGCCAGTGCTACCTGAGGTACCAGTTGTAGTAAAGGCACCAGTGCCACCAGAGGCACCAGCGGTGGCACCCCAGGTCCCTCAGGTCTTTGGAGGGGGACCTTCTGACTTATCTATGCTCGCACTTTATCCCACCCATATGGCTAGACATATATGTGATGAAGAGGTATGGAATTTACATTTATATTACAATTATTAATTATGTTATGAATAATATTATGAATTCTAATAGTGAATTTTTTCTTGCAAAATTGTGATGCACTGAAGGTCATAAGCCATGGGAGGAAGATCAGCAAGCTAACTCCCCCTCTCGAGCCATGGTTTGATGATCTACTATGCATTAAAGGGTTGAGATACTTGAACCTATGTGGATATATCATGGTCAACTGGGGGATGACCAACGCTTTTGTAGAGAGGTGGCACGAGGAGATGTCTTCATTTCATCTACCACATGGCGAGATGACGATCACACTCGACAGCGTCGCTTGTCTGCTTCACCTTATGATCAGAGGGGGATTTCTGGATCACCAAACGTTGGAGAAAAACGAGGCCATTACTATGCTGGTTGATATGCTTGGAGTTACCATGGAGAAGGCGCTGACAGAGGTTGATAAGACATGTGGTTGTCACGTGAGATATAGCTGGTTGAAGGAGGTTTTTGATGAGGAGGTTGTGCGTGCTACTGCTTCTGATGGTGATCCCGAGCAGGTTACCCTTCACAGGGGGTATGCCATGAGAGCATACCTCTTGTATCTTGTTGGAACCCAGATCTTTGTGGACACCGATGCCACCTAGACTAACATCATGTACCTTAAGTTCTTTGCTAATTTAAAGCAGGTCAGTGGATGGAACTGGGGGGATGCCTGCTTGGTTTACTTGTATACCAAGTTGAGTGAGGCGACTAAGTGGAAGACGAGGCAGATAACTGGCAGTATGTCTCTTATTATGGTATAAAATATTTCTCTTAGCTTCCTTTTTAAATTATTTTGATTATGAAACTAGCTGGTTTAATTTTGATATTTCAGGGATGGATCCTACATTACTTTCCACAAATTTCAGGATGGTCATTTGTTGAGGGTTATACTGAGCATATGCCTCATGCATATGATCCGCTCAGAGGCAACTAGGCGATATTACCGTATCGGGTTTACCTGGACCGGATAGTGCATGAGGACATCCACTTCAGTGTTTACGCTGACCACCGTGAGACGATACCATTTGATGATATTTCTCTATTAATAGGTTGGTTGGCTTGTGGTACTTGAAAGAATGTTGCTTATATGCCCGAGCGAGTGATGCGTCAATTCGGGTATACACATACCACTCCTCGACATCTTGCTTTATCTGCCCCTCAGACTGTGATACGGTGGGAGAACTGACTTGTTTGTTTTGCGTTTTATCGCAAATGTTGCGGATAACAAGAGTTGTCACCGACTTTTCTTTTATCCAATTAAGGGAAGGCGAAAAGAATAAGAAAAGACCTTCGTTAGATTCTGAGTACGGGAGGCAGTTATGAAAAGGAAGGCATTAGCATCCTTTCCATCCGTAGTTATCTACGGGCTCTTAATTGCTTAGCTCACTTTATAAATTGTTGTTTGTGTGTGTTTGAAAAGATATTTTGAAAAGGCATTTTCTTTGACTTCGTAATGATTCTCACTGAATGTATATGAAGTGTTTGAAATATTTTGTTTTGAAAAGTGTTTAACTTTGTAATGATTCACGTTGGAATGTATACAAAGTGTTTGAATTTTTTGAAAATAGTGTGAGGTAAAAAGTATTTTTGAATTGATTGGAGCATGCAAAGAGTCTTATTACCTACCTCGAATGGTCGCTTCCATGTTATTTTGCTTTCCTTTAGGGTAGCACTATCCATACCATTAGTTGGTAGGTAACTCTATCCGTTGGATGTAAAGAGATGTTCGTAGGATCATCGTATGGTTATAGAAGGCAACATATAGGGATAACTTAGCATTTCAGGGACGATCATCACTCGCTGGCAACAATCGAGGGACAAGATCATGTATTCATAGGCAACATCGAGGGTCATCGAGGGACTATGATCTTTGTATCGAAGGGACTATGATGATGTTATTCGAGGCAACTGTGCTAACATATCTCTATGTTCGAGGGACATGACCATGTTTCGAAAGGCAACAATAGAGGATACCTTAACGAGTGTGCAAGTGTGAAGAGTGTGTTGTATTCAGATATGTTATCTTGAAATTAGAAGTGATCTAGGGTTGATTTTAGTCTTAGCATGCAAACCCTAATTACAAGCGCTAGATATATGTATAGAAATTAAAGCGGAAAATAAAAGTGTAAATGTAAATCCCACGCTATTACATGGCTTTAGGGCAGATACATAATAGGAGGTGCGGAAAGTAAAGGCAGAAAATGTAAAGGTGCGGAAAGTAAATCCTACGCTATTATATAATAAAACTTTGCGACCTATACATCTTTTCTAGAATTGTAAATGCGAAATAATGTAAATAGTCAAAATAACAAGAAAATGTTAGTGAAAATGTTTTGGAAATTAGTAGAAAAATGCTTTTAAGGTTAGTAAACCTAATTACTATAAAAGAAATTATTTTTTTGGAGTTTTTGTGATTAATTTTAATGAATAAAACCTAATTCTATGTTAATTAACATTTAATTAGAAAAATAATTGAAAATGTGAATAAAAAGAAAATGTATTTGTGTCAAAAATTAAATAAAGGTTTTAGAAACCTAAATCTAAAATTAAAACATTTTTATGGTTTTTATGATAGTGTAAATATTAATTTGTGAAAGTAATTAAAATAAGAAAAGAAATTGGAAAATGTTAGCAAAATTGAAAGAGAAAAGTAGTAAAAAGGAGGATTTGGTCCCTGCAAGGTTTGAACCCGTGACCTGGAGGTCATTGGTTCAAAACTTTACCACTCAGCCATGCTGCATGTGTTGTCAGTAACATGCCTTCAGTTGTGTATGTGCAACCTGTAAAAATCAATTTGTTAAAAACAAGCAAAAGGTGGGATTCAACCCACACCTTAGAGAGGAAAGACATAGCGCAGACATGGTTAATCTGTTGGGCGGTGATACATCCATGTATCAAACTAAAACAATAAATATATGTGTGATAATTATTTGTAAATCAATTTCAAAACACAACCGCAACTGGACCTGTGGTTTTGAACAAACCAATTGAAGCACGCCATTGCTTCTCGGGTCAAGCCAAAGTCGAGAGGTGGAAGTCAACTCCGATCACCTTCCCGATCGTTGTAAACATGGAACCCGCAAAAATCAATGAAAACAAAACCAAAACAACCTGGATCCAGAATTAGGATGCTACAACCCAATGGCACGTTAGTTTGTCTTGAAACGCCTCGAATTAGTGGTTTTGACGAAGTAGAAGCTTCGTTCCCTAACAATGGTGAAACATGGTTCTAGCCTCAAACCTTGCAAACGATGGTGCTAAAGCAGTCACAAACATTAATATAAGCATGAATATGTAGATCGAAATCATTTATATTGCATAAAACGAAGGTTTGAAATTCGAGAACCTTACCAACCGGTGCAACCTTATGGGGATGGTTCTGGGCACGGTTTTGCTGGCCTAAGGACCTGGATCTATTGTTGGGCACCTCAGGAGAGTGAATGAATAGTTGGTTTCGATTGAAAGTGCCTGGAAATTGAGTTTCGATTTGCCCTAGTTTTGAGAAAATTTTGAGAGCTTAGGGTTTGTTCTTGGAGGCAAGGATTCGTTTTTCTGGTGGTCTGATCTTGTTGTGTACTTACAGGAGGGTAGAATTAGGTCAACAAAAGAAGGAAATATATGGCCTTGAATGCACAAGATATTTGATTGAAAATTTTATCAAATCTTTCCAAAAATGGCTCAATATTGCCTTAATGCTTCTTGCACGAATTTGACAGCTTGCATGGGTTATCTTGGACCTCAAGACAAGTAGAAACCAAGTCCAACTTGTCATAACATTGCTCCTTACATTTTATTTTATTTAAATTGAATTTAAATGATTTAATTCCAAAATAAATTAAATAAATGGAAAGGAGGCGTGTAAATGGACTTAGGGGTCGTGGATATTCTCAAGAATAAGTATGGATCATGAAAACTTAAGCCCATTTGAAAAATATTTGCATTTGCTAGGTATTTTCCTTTTGTGCACCTCCTCAAAATGTCAAACTTGAACAATTTGTATCTTGCCCAATTTTCAATATTTTGAGTGTTCTTGGACTTTTAGAAAGCTCAAGATGTCCTCTAAACACCTCTTTTGTTTCATCTTCATTGAAGTTTCCATGTTCATGTACACTTCTTTGCAAAAGATGACTTTTTGTTGACTTTTAGAAGAACTGTAATGTTTTGATCCATAACTTCCAAATGAAGCTTGGCCAAAGCTTGTGAGACATGAAGTTGTAGAATTGAATTCTTAATGAGCTTTGGTGGAAAAATTTCGATAAAGTATGTGAAAGTTATGCTTGGTCATAGTTCCTGACTGACTTCCCTAATTTAGAAACTTTGACTTTTGATGAAATCTTGACTTTCCTTGAGGAATAATGGTCAACACTTGATCAAATGATGAATATTACTTCAAAATATTGATGTTGACCAAAAATATGAAGTTTGACTGTATGTTGACAGTTGACTTTTGTCCATCGATTTTCAACCATCCGAGCAATTGATGAGCAAATTTGACTTGTAATTTGAAACTTGACATGGTGATCGAAGCATACGATGAGGTATTATGACCACTTGGAGCCTTGAAAATTATGACTTGAGAGAATCAAAACCCTAGTTTGGATTAATTGCTTAGAAGAGGGTTTGGTCAACCTCAGTGAAATTCTAAAGTATGGAGATGTGAATTGTCTTGAGAAGTAGGAGGACAAATTTTGGGGTATAACACATTGGAAGAGGACGGAGATGGATGAGATTTTGATGATTTTGAGAATCATCTCGACTGAGAGAGGGGTGAGTACCGTGGCTCTAGACAACAAGAGTTACGTGTACTACATGTTGTGGTTCTTGTGTTTCCCATCCATACATGATACGGAGGCTCTAAGGACCACCCAGCCGGATCATCGTAAGATCTGGAGGAGGAGAAGGCGAGGAGGTATCATGCCCATGACGTCCTACCTAGGTGTCGTCAGATCATGTAGCTTGCTAAGGATGACATTGGCAGAGGATTATTTTCTAACGGATCCATGTTAGAGGAGTTTTGGAGGCCATCATGGAGGAGGCTCGGGGTGCCCGGTACACAGAGATGGAGGGACGCTCGAGAGTGACAGCCGCCTACCATACAGTGAGTTTAGTTTGATTGTATTTTAACTTTTTATTTCGTATTGTATCGAATCTTTATTTTGAATACCATTATTATGAAATGCATTTGGATAACACTTTTGGGCTTTTATTCAATTTAAAATTGTGTATTTAATTTGAATTATAAATTGAATACTTTGTTAAATTGCTTATAATTGCTTTTTCTCGCTAATCATTATGCCCGAACGGATGTATACTCTAAGTAACTAGAGATATTTTCGGTTTTCACTCAAATATTTTAGAAAGTGGTGCGAACCTAAATAAACTTCCGATTTGTATGAAATTATATATATATATAGTGTGCAAGTCGGAGGCAAAAGAAAACTTATAAGTTTGAAAAGAAATTTTTTTTTATAGAAATTATATCACGTGTCAACACATATAAGTTATGTGGCGACATATATAATGACATGTGTCGATCTATATGAGATCATTATGTCAACACGGTTACAAAGGTTACAGACTTCAAAAAGACATGTGTTTATTGATTTAAACATGGATGTGTCGACACATCCTAAATCTTTAAAACACTATAAATTACACCTTTTACGGATATAACACTATAAAAATCTTTAAAAACAATATTTTTTAAATACTAAATTTTTATACTTGTAAAATAAATTACATAAGTTCTAATAAAAATATCCTCCTCCTTTTCAAAATAAATATCATGTTTAAAAATATTATTTGTTTCAAAATAAAGACCTCTTTTAATTTTTATTGTAATTTAAATTTTTATCTTTTAATTATATTTTCTAATTAATATTTATAATCTATTATTTCTCTCTTTTTATATTAATATAATTAGAACATAGTAATAACCAGTAAAAATTTTGATAAAATTTTATTCTCTCTTGTATTTATCATATTTTTAATTTCGGTAAAACTGTCAGAACTATTTTAAAATAGAGTGAATTATATATAATAACAAAATATACAAACATAAAAAATTTTAAAATCTAGTAATTGGTTAGATTTAATTTGAAACATAAAAAATAAAATAGAAACAGATCATTTTATTTTAGATGAATTTATAGAGTACTGATTCTTACACGTACACTTGGTCGCTTGACCCTTGAAGATCTTTGCAGGTATTACTGTTCTGAATAATTAGTTTCTCTACCATCTTTTTTGCTACACCACAAAGAAGTTAAGCCACCAATATTGCATCTTGTGGATATAGTGGTGCATAATAATAACAACCACAATAATAAGAACATTAGTGTTAGTAATAGTAAAAGCTTGGCCAGTACATCTGTTAAAGATGAGAAGTAGGGATGCCACTGCAATCACCTATGGCCAACTTGCAACTGCACTTCATTTCCCTCTTGCTTTTTCTATTGAATTAGATACGTGGGTCACTTATTTGATACTCCATCATTCCTTAATTATACTATAAGAATAATTATTTTATAAATCTTTACCATTATCTACTAAAGTGCATTAACTAATTTATAAAAGAAAATACATAGTCTGGAACACCTCAAGGTTTAGAAAGAAATATATTACTTTGCTCCGATTGTATTTCAATTTCGATAATTCAAACGATGATCTTGTATTTAAATATTAATTTGATCTAAAAGATAACGAATTCACAATCACTATTTTTTTAAATGATTTGAGAAAACATAAATAGTTATGTTAGCCCACTATGTCTCCTGATCTGAATAGTTTGATCCAAAAATTAACAAATTTAGAATTGCTATGTTAGCCCACTGTCTCTCATTTAACAAATTCGAATCACAATGTTAGCCCACCATGTTTCATTGACTTATTTTTCACCAAGCTAATATCTAATATATATCTTGAAATCGGTGAGACTGACTCGTGATGTCGTGACATCCGATTCGACAATATAAAATGAATGTAGAATTAAAATAAAGGCAGAAACAAAAGAACACAAGGAATTGTTAACACATTCGTTCTAATCAACCCACGTTTGGGGCTTCAAGCCAAAGATGAAGTTCACTAGCAGAGATTAATTGGAGCTTAACCTTCCATATTTACACCTCCTCACTTAATCAAACTACCCAATGACCCTTATACCTAAGATACCACACTTAGATATGAGAACCTCCATCACCCTCGAGATCACAAACCGTGACACTAAACAAAACTAAAAGCAGTTTGAAGATACCACACTTCAAACACAATACAAAAAAATCAACTTGTGACACAAACTAACTAAGACTAAAAGCAATATGCTTCTAACTTAGGACACCTTGGAGTTACTTCACAGTTTCCTCCAAGAACATAACACCCTCTTACCTATAGGCTTCGAGGTGTACACATGGTGACCTTCCCACAATCCGAGAGGTTCACTCTAGCATCTTCCTAAAACCTACATTATATTTAATCACGGCGGTACCAAACTTAGGTTATAAAGCTTCTATTTATATCCTATTTCTCAACTGGATTTGAGCCTTCAAAACATTGAATTGACATAACAAATCAAGAGCTAAAATTGTTCCACAATATTCTCCAAAACAGCTCTAAGATATTCTCCATAAATATCTCTATATTGTTATAACAACAAATAGAGAATGAACAAATCAACAAATTCTCCTATAAAGCCTCTCGAATATATGTTGCACCCCAAAATTGTCTCTTCATTTTTAATAAATAATTGGCTTACACTTAATCAATAGGTAATCGCGATACATATCATTCATGCATTAACCATGAGATCTCGCTTTTAATTGAGCGAGAGTGCAATTCAAGATGAGGTTTGACTCTAAAGGTCAATATCGGAGGTTCCGTTATTTCAAGCGCCATCTCAATGTACAAGATATGTGTCAAAGTTCGACTATTTCGAGAATCGAGGTTTTGAGGCTCGATTTTCTATCTTCGATATCGATTAAGGTTTTCAAATAAAAGTGTGTTGTGATTGAATATTTGATGATGCAATTCTATGGCCTTTGGTGAATTTTAGAGTATCTGTGAAATTTCGGCAGCAGATACTTGATGTCAGAGAATGTTATGACACGATTCGACACTATGTTAACAATTCACACAAGAATACATAAAGCAAAGAATAACACAATAAGTTGTTCACCCGTTCGGTTCAACAAACCTACATCCAGGGCTACCAAGCCGTGGAGGAAATTCACTATTAGTAGAATTAATTCAGAATAAACCACGTTTATCTCCTTCACTTAAAACCTACCAATGCAACTTCAACCTAAGTCCTACTTAGATCCGAGTACCCACTCACTCCCTCAATCACGAGTTGATATCAACCTATTGACTAATTGAATTGTGAAGACACACTTCAATAAAATATCTTGATCTTGCTTCACACTTCAATCAAGAGACAAACACTCGTGCTTTAAAGCTTTGAGTGATAAATACATCTTACAAAGAAATCCTAGTCCAATGCACTTATCAATTAATAGTTGCTTGGCTCACAAGAGAAACTAGAATTACACAATACCAACTGTTACAAATCCTAAAAAGACACAAACACAAGCTGCTATCTCTTCAATACATTCAAAGGGTGCAGCAGTGATAGGGTTCTTTTCCTTTTATAGAAGCAATTCTGAAACTTCAGCTTCCATAAAGATAGCTAGGTTCACTTAATTTAATCCTAAAACATGGTCTTTTCAACAACCAATTTAGGTTTAATTAAGATTAACCTAGCAGCCACGTGAGCATGCTTTCTAATAACAGAAAAACAATATTTAGCAGTCAACAAACTTCCGAAAAAAATCAGAACAAATGATTCTGCAGTATCATAAATACATGAATGTCATAACATTCACATGACATCGCATCGTCATGAATTTCCAGACGCCTTTAGCTTCGCTTTTGAGCCGTTTTTAACATCCTTAGCGGTAGGATTTATCTTCAATCGAATGTCATAACATCTATCATGACATTGCTAAATCCTAGTTTTACCAAAATTAATGCAAACCTAAAACACTAACAAACTCCCCTTTGGCACATTTTTGGCTAAACTACTTAACCTATCGTAGTACATATGCAAAAGAAGACAAACTAGTTCTAAGCTTAAATAAACTAGAACCTAGAGATAAGATAAATTCTACCCATACAAACATCCCACAATTCCCACAATTGCCCACATACACAAAATTTTAAACAGTATACAATTTCCCAAAGTCCCAAGTCCCATACTACTGTCATACAAAGAGTTCTTCTCCCCTTTAGCCATAAAGGGCCAAAGGAACCAATACAAGTTTCCTAAACTTTTAATCAAATAAGCCGTAAACAATTATACCAAGATATAATTAAGTACCAGATTGTTTTTAGAGGTACATTTCTGTCAGACATTATAAATCATAATAATGATTACACCATTCAAACAAAGTGGGAAAATACAAGAATCAAAACAATGAAAACAATTGACGTAATAAAATTAGAGGCAACAGGTACTTCAAGTGCTTTTCCGAAAAGCTAAAGTGACACACATTCTTCTTCACGTGAACTTCTTGGTCAAGAACATCATCTTCCTCCATATGAGAAGCAGAGGTATCACCATCAAGCCTTCTTCCTCAACTCGTGTCTTTTTCCTTTTCAAGAGTAGAGATCGAGCTTCAAGGGTCTCGCTTCTTGCTTCAAGTTCCTTGTGTCTCCTTTACACGCTATGACATCTTTTCTGAGAATTGGCTTTGACATTTGATGTCTCAATGATGTCATGACAATGTGTGGACATGCCCTTGAAAAAGTTTGTAGTGGAAGCCAAGTAAGCTCTTACGATCGCATCTCTTTCAGCTAGAATATCGTGGAATTGGTCGTTGATAATTCCACAGTAGGGAGGAAAGGCTATAGGTCCCTTGATTGCATAGCTTTCAAGATGCTTGAGGGTCTCATGAAATATGTAGGTACCATAGTCAATTTGGCCCGAGTGCCCATCGCATATATAAATCGCCCAATCCAATGGAGATAGTTGACTTGTGATTGGTTGGGACCCGTTAGCAGCTCCATCTTATGCAAAATGGAAAATTTAACACTCAAATTGCTTGTTGAAAGTTTTCCTTCTGAGGCCGACTTTCACTTGTTTATGTTGATGGTTTGACAAATTTGATTGTCGCTTCAAGTTCGGCATCTTCTCGATCTCCCGAAATTTGTTGACCACTCTTGGAGAGAACTTTACTTTTCTCCTCTCACATAGACTGCCTTGTAGTCTCGCAGACCTCCCATCACCACAACCATTTGACAAATTCACTATGAATTCCTTTACAATACATCATAACAGTTTGAGAAACTCACAACTGTCTTCATTAATCCAGCATCCTTAATCAGATTGACAATCTCTTTACACTCCAGAGCACTCTTATTCAGCTCCCTCTCCAAAGCAATCCTCTTCAGGCAAACATACTTCCATCTCCCAGCATTCTCAGGATGATGGAATGAGATGTTGTCAATGGCCACTTCAGGCACCATGGGCAGTTTCCCAAGAGTTGCCTTCTTCCTTGGATGAATGTCAGTGACATTTATTTCAACATCAAACTCAGAATCTTGATCTGACTCTGAAGGTTCAGGCATTTTTCTTTTCTTCACAATTGGTGTCCTCTTGGGTCTGGAGCCACCACCAACAGTTTTTACTCTACATTTCATTGTAGAGGGTTCAGCCTTGGTCTGTTTCTCAGCCTTAGAAACATTTTCATCAACCTTTTCTTTAACAGGACTCTGTGAGGCAGCCTGTTTTCCCTTCCTTCTCATCATCCTCTTTGCAATGCTAGGATTAACATTGGCTATGAGGTCATTGTCTGAGAACTCTTCATCTAAATCAATGACAGGGGGATCAACTAAATTTTCAGAGTCTTGAACTGGAGACTTTTCAAGATTATCTCCACTAGGTTTTTCTGGAGTCTCTTCTAAGATACTATCAGAAATAGAATCCAGGAGTTTTATCGAAGCACTTTTGGGGATTCCTCAAGTACACCATCGACATCACATCTTCATTAACAATGGGGTTTCATTATAAACATCATCAATACTCACTTGAATCTTTAATCAAGGATCAACAAGATTCTTGACAGAGAATCAATATGGTCACCGATGTCTTGACATCCTCGTGACATCTGGATCAACCGCTGTAGGACTAGCAGACTTTTCATTTAGAGGATGAAACCCGGAAATGCATTGGTCTTCATTGAGGATCCCGGTTACCAATCTAGCAATGGCTATGCACGCCCTAGACTCCTCTGGTTTACCATTTCGAGGGAATAGAAGAGGATGGCATGTCTTACCGAAGGTGATGCTTGGTCCTTCTTGCATTCCTTGTCGCAATTCTTGACCTTCTCGGTCCGTGCGCAAGAGGAGTGATTCTCGAGCTTCAACATGCATGTCATCAAGATTTGCCCCAACTTCATCCATGGTGGAGATGATGAACCAGATTTTGAGAAGATGAAGATGATGAAGACATATTTTGCCGAAGATTTTGAGAAATGAGAGAGAATGGCGTAGGTTTTGAAAGTTTCTTTTAGATGAAGGAAATATGATACTTTCAAAAGAAGAAACTATTATATGAATGAGTCTCTTCCTATTCTTGGACCTTTAAAAATAAGAGGAAAATACTTAAATAACCTACTTATAAATACTTGAAGAAAAGATCCTTTCCATTCCTTGTATGCAAGGTTAATTGCTATTCCTCATTTGGACAATTACCCAACTTGCCCTTAACATTTCAAATGGCTAGTCTCAAGCACTTTAGTAAAAGTGTCACAGTACAATGTCATGACATCCAGATGACATTGTATTCATCAAGATCTGCTTCATCCGATCATCGAGAACAATTGCTACAAATGCTATGTGATCGGTCTCAACATTGTACAGAATACACGCTTGCTTCTTTGACCAGAAGAAAAGGATGGTTTCAAGATGAACCATCCTTCAAAAAGAGCTTTCACACAAGCATTTATCAACACTTTCTCCACTTATTTTCTTGGACAACTTCAAGTGTGTAGGAGCAGGAGTCCTTTATGGTCGACATTCTTCATCCATTCCCTTGTCAATCCTCCTTGCATATTTGCTCGTGAAAGTTGTGTTGAGACTTCCATTATTGTGTCGACATTCCTCCAAACACTATGTCACCAACATAAATTTGAATCACCATTGTTTTTCCTCCTTTATTCTTGAAGGAGAGACTTTTATCCAAGAATCTTTTCCTATATCCTTTATCGAAGTAGCTTGGTCACCCTATCATACCAAGCCCTAGGAACTGTCAAAGACTTGAAGCGGTCGATGTCTAGACATTGGTTGTGACATTCTGTTTGCTTTCAACATTACACTTATCATGATTCTCCTTTATCGCTGTGAAGTCTTGGTATCCTTCCTGACCGCCTCCATGGAATTGATCCTTTTCATTCCTCCGAGATGTGGATGACTGATTCTTGCTGCCACAACTTTTCTTCCTCTTCATCTTTGTCTGTGGAACTCATAGAGAGAGTGAGTGCTCTCATATTCCCACTTGTAGCAGTTGTCCTTTGATCTCGACCTCTCATAATCACTACTTGATCACCATTGATTACAAGACATTCGGACTTAGTGAAGGATTGTGAATCCCATATCACATAGCGATTTATGCTAATGAGATTTGCAGTCAAACCTTTACAAGCAATACTCCATTTAGGCTTGGAACTTCAGACAGTTTGAGTTTCAATACCTTTGATTTCTCCTTTGGCTCCATCTCCAAAAGTAACAAAGTCGGTAGAGTGATGCTTAACATTATTGAGAATATTCCTTTCTTCCATGTGATTGGAACAACCACTGTCAAAGTACCAATCTTTCTTGGTAGACATACTAAGGGAAGTGTTAGCTACCGTGAGCAACGTCTTCTTCTTCCACCCTGAGAGTATGATATGTTGGTTTTAGGCTTCATAAGACCCTTGATTAGGATATCCATGTAGTCTGTAGCAAAAGATTTTATGTGACCAAACCTTCCACAATAATGACACCTCCATCTTTGAAACTTTTGTTCATGTTTCTATGATTTTGATGTTGCACCCAATGTTGTGACATCCGCTTTGACATTGGTCCATTAGGTCTCGTTTCTTCCTTTTGTTATTAACAAACCTCTTTGTCTCCACATATCCCGAGGCGACCTATTCTTGACTTGTGGTATGACATCTTCTTTGTCATTGACCTGTGTTTGTTCCATTCCGGTTATTAACAACTCTCTTTGCGCCATATACCATGAGACACATTTCTTGTTTTGGGTTGTGACACCGCTTTGACATTGTTTTCCTATATCTATTCTTGATGTCACCAGTTGTTTTCAGCCACATATCCTAGACCATGCTTATTTCCTGATTTGTCAAGTGAAGAATTTCTTCCAACTTATCAAGACGGATGTCAACATTTTGACAGATTTAGACATCGATCAAGTTTGGAATTCAAGATACTAATATCACTATGAGGTGACTTATAGTATTGTGTTTTCCTCTTTCTCACCTCCAACTTCACATTCTCGCTTCCAACTTCTCAATCGACTTTTACATTCTTCATTTTCTTGACATGCTTCTTCATTTTTTATACGACTTCTGTAGTTTTCAAGCTCTTCAAATGTCACTTCCTCATCACTAGAATCCATATCGAGTTGTACACTCTAGAGCGGTGACAACTTTGGCACCTTCTTCCTCGATTCACTTCGAATCACCATCGACCAAGTGATGACCATTCCTTTCTTTTGTTTCTTTAGAAAGGTGGGACATTTAGCTCTAATATGTCAAATCCTTCACATTCATGACATTGGATTTCCGCCTTGACTTCCTTTTTCCTCGACTTGGATCTTCTGCTGAGTCATAAGATCGCTAATGTCGATGGAATGTCCTTGACATTTGACCTTGACTTTGGATCAATCCTCACGATCGGTTTGTTGAACTGTCTTCCAAGCATGGCAATAGCTTCGGATATCTTCTCTTCATCTTCCACCTTGCATCCTTCTTCGTGGATACAAGTGTTATGCTCTTGTTTTTCTTGTCAAGGTTCACCGATTCCCATCTCAAAAGTCATAAGGGATCCAATAAGTTCTTCAACCTTCAAGGTGTTGATGTCTTGAGCCTCCTCTATTGGTTGACTTTCATTGCAAATCTTAGCAAGGATCGAATCTTTCTCACCGCCTTCTCTTCCGACATCTTTTCACCAAGTGCTCTGAGGCATTGGTAATTTCAAAATATTCATGTGAAATTCATGAATATTCTCATCTTCCTTCATCTTCAAATTCTCAAATTTGGTAGTGAGCATCTGAAGTCTTGACATCTTCACCTTGGATGTTCCTCATGAGTAGTTAGAGTGTCCCAAACATCCTTGACCACCACATTGATGAACCATCAAGATATTCTGTCAATACCATTGAACAGGCATTCAATGCTTTAGAGTTCCTAGAGCTAGCTCTTCTTCCTCTTTGCTCCATTCCTCCTCGTGTTTCAAGGCAAGAGTGCCATCTTTCTCAAGCTTGGTGGGATGTTTCCATCCTTTATCGCCAGCTCTCCAAGCTTTAATGTCCATCGATCTTAAGAGGCAACCATACGAGGTTTCGGAATCATAATTAGACCCATCCGAATAGGTGGTCTTCCTCCAAATCCTCCTTCTTTATCCATTACGCGTAAACTATTATCCTAGATCTCACCGGAAATAACAAGCGGGGTGCCCGCTGATGCCAATTGAAATTCTGGCAGAGATACTTGATGTCACAGAGAATGTTATGACACAAGATTCGACACTATGTTAATAATTCACACAAGTAAATACATAAAGCAAGAATAACACAATAAGTTGTTCACCGTTCGGTTCAACAAACCTACATCCGGGGCTACCAAGCCGTGGAGGAAATTCACTATTAGTAGAATTAATTCGGAATAAACCACCGCTTATCTCCTTCACTTAAACCTACCCAATGCAACTTCAACCTAAGTCCTACTTAGATCCAGTACCCACTCACCCTCAATCACAGCAGTGATATCAACCTATTGACTAATTGAATTGTGAAGACACACTTCAATAAAATATCTTGATCTTGCTTCACGGCTTCAATCAAGAGACAAACACTCGTGCTTTAAAGTTTTGAGTGATAAACTACCTTACAAAGAAATCCTAGTCCAATGCACTTATCAATTGATAGTTGCTTGACTCACAAGAGAAACTAGAATTACACAATACCAATACAAATCCTAATATTACACAAACACAAGTCGCTATCTCTTCAATACATTCAAAGGGCAAGATAGTATAAGGGTTCTTTTCCTTTTATAAGTAGTCACGAAACTTCGGTTTGGGCTTCCATAAAGATAGCTAGGTTCACTTAATTTAATCCTAAAACATGGTATTTTCAACAACTAATTTAGGTTTAATTAAGATTAACCTAGCAGCCACGTGAGCATGCTTTCTAATAACGGAAAAACAATATTTAGCGACTCAACAAACTCTCGAAAAATCTCAGAACAAACAGTTCGCGAGTAAGAATGTCACACCGAATGTCATAACATCTATTATGACATCGATTTTCTGAAATTTCGATGACTTTAGATTCGGTTCAAATGTCTTTTAACATCCTTAGCGGTAGGATTTATCTTCAATCTCCGAATGTCATAACATCTATCATGACATTGCTAAATCCTAGTTTTACCAAAATTAATGTCAACCTAAAAACACTAACAATCAGATAATGTTAATCGATCGTATGATTCATCGGAGAATCAAGCGATCCGAATAGAAAGAGATTTGAGTGTGCTCGATGAAAAGTCAACAAAGGTCAAAGTTTGACCGAGGTGTAATTTTGGTCAAAATTATTGTAAAAAGTCAATATCTGAGAAAATGCGATCATTCATTGAGAAAAGTTGAAAGAATCGGAAGAAAATGCGGTTTCTTGCATTGTAAGTAATCTTGGACTTAGAAATTTTTTCTAAGTATTAAGAGCTTCATGATTCAAGCCATGTTGTCGACTCAGTATCTTGTTCGTTCGTGGTCGGCTCGAATTAGTGTCGTTGGAAAGAGCATATTCGTACTAAATTTGTCTTTGTGAAGGTTTCTCCGAAAATGCCTGGATTTCGAGTTATGAGGCTCTGAAGTTTAGTGTTCACAACTTTTGGAGTTTATACTTAGTGAAAATTTGAGTGTTTTTCAACATGTGCAAGTACCCAACTTCGGAGGCATTTTACACGTAATTCCAAGCCTCGATTCGAGTTGGGTTCAAAATCAAAGTTGTTCATTTTGCGGCAATCTACAACTTTGCTGAAGGAATCAAATTAATTTGGGACTCAGATAGAAAGTTACAAATCCTTGAAGTTATAAGTTTGTCATATTTACAATATTCAACACTTAGAATTATTTTGGAGTGTTTGTTTATATAGTCAGACTGACGACTTCGGGTTTGATTTTCTCTTAGCTATCGACTTCGAATCCATTCGGGATACGGATAAAAAATTACGAAGCTCGGAAGTTATGAGTTTGTCATATTTACAATATTCAACACTTAGAAAAATTTTGGAGTGTTTGTTTCTATGATCAAGCTAACGACTTCGGGCTCGATATTCATGCGATTCTTGGCTCCGTATCAGAAAATGGTCAAAAACAAAGTTGTTCACTTCGCGGCGGTCTACAACTTTGTCGATGAATTGAATCCATTCGGAGCTCGGTTCAAGAGTTATAAAGCCATGAAGTTTGAAAAATGCAATTGGTGAGTGGTTGCCGAAATTGCCGATAATTTTTCAGATGTGATTTCATGACTTTACGGACATTTTTGAACATGCTGCTAGTGTCATATTGAGAAATTTTTAACACGAAAGTTGCTCTAAGTTGTGTTCTCTTTCAATTAATACCAATGTCGGTTTGATCGGACGTTTGATTATCAAGATATAAGGTCATAAACATGGGCTTATGGCTATGGTTGAGGTTGGCGTCATGCGGAAGCAGGTTAAGTGTGTCATCCTGAGATTATTTCTTTTGGCAAGCATTTCATGTACAGCATGCATCATGGAAGTAAAACACACGAAAAAGGAAATAAAGTTTCTGCTAACAAACTCTCCTCCACTCACTTCTTTCTTCGGATCTCATAACAGAAAAAGATTGATCACTTTCTTCCACCCTTGACTCCTCTAACAAACTTCACTCTGTCTCTCCATCGCTCACCCTCCTTCCCTACAACCTCCCACCGCAGCTACCGCATCCCCATCTTCTTCCTACAACCTCCTACTCCCTTCACCTCTCTACGACCGTAAGTTATCACCCTCACCTTCTTTCTTTCTCTGAACCGAAAACCATAACAGAAACACCATCTCCACCATAACGACCTCCGTCTGGTGAATCTCTCCAACTCTCGCATCGTTCGTAGATGTCCATGTCATATAGTTCGCATTCATGAACCTATCCTCGGCAAGTGTGGCGCGAATTCGCATCAAGTTTAGATCTAGAATGTATGTAGGATTTCCATGATGGTTTCATTTGAATAACCGAATTCGGAGGTCATATCGGTGGTCTATGCTTCGATACATTTCACTCTCCGCCGGAGACGTAAGTTCCTGTTAAGGTATGAGTGATTCCGACGAAATGCCACCGGAGAAGACGGTGGCGCTATTGTCTGTATTCGTTAATGTTTGACTGTTCTATCGGTGCCCTAAGCGTGTCATGACCTCACTGGTGCATGCTGGCCTCACTCATCTAATCAGGTTCTTTTGTCGGTTATAATATGACTTTAATTATTTGACTTTTTTCGGTAATACAACTTGAATCTTAGTTGCCCAATTGATGCATGTATATGTAGAATAATAAATGTGACATGTTAATAAGAAAAATCTGAAGGCTTATTTTTGGTTTAGACTATGGATTTAGTGTAATTGAAGTGGGCTTAGTGCGGATTATAATTCATACCCCCTGATTAATTGGGCCTTAGCGCCAATCTATTGTAAATCAGTTTATACTGAAATTCAGTAATACACCCCCCAGATTCCCATGTCCATAACACTCATATATTTTCAATTGTGCTCGTAATTTTGATTCTATCGACTTGTAAAAATGTATAGGAATAAGTTTCTGACATTTTAATGTCTTAGGATATTTTGATATTTTTGTGAATTTTTAACAATTAATTTTGTTCTTGCAGGAAAAACTTATATAAATGTATTTAGGGATTTGGAGGCTCAAGTTAAGTATCTTGAACTCCAAGCTAATGATTGTCTTGCTTATCCCGCTGGCGGGGGCCCTATTTATACAGAATTAACGTGACTTCCTCGTTTAACACCTATAACGGCTTATGCCCTCCCAGTTCCATAACTGAGTTGCCTTAAAGGTGTGTAACGTCCATTGTTCAACAATGATGGCCTTAATGTGTGGCCGAGATTAATGTGGTTTCACACGCTTGAACGTAACGCTTGCTTTATTAGCTGAGTTGGATCGTGGATCGTATGGCTGGGTTGTATACCCGGGCCATACTACGACCTCCGTGCTTTCAAGTTGAGTACCATGCTCGGCTTCTTCCTTTTCCTTTCCATCTTTATAACTCGGCTAGGATTTTATGTTTGATCAAATTTCCATTAGTTTTTAGTCGATTTTTGATAATATGTTTAGAAACGACTTTTTCTATGACACTTCAATTGAATTTTTGCATACAATGTCTCGATACTAGTTATAACTCTCAACTAGCTTATTGACTAACATGTTGACATTTTTAGGTAGTTGTTACTTTGATTTAGAACTCATAATCGAGTCATATAATTAGTATACCATGATAGTTGACCCTTAGAGCGACGATTGATCATTTTGACTTAATTTTGCGCATAGTTTTGTTTCGATCATGATTTTCTTGTACATTTTATTTGAGATCATTGGTTATAGGTTAGCTCTTTGAATGGTAAAGTTCTATACCTAACTCAATAATTATTTAAACCACGACGGAAGGCCGGTGAAAACATTTTAACAACAGACGGAAACCGGTGAAAATATTTTAACCACCAGACTAAACCGGTGAAAATACTTTAACCAGACGGAAGGCCGGTGAAATGATTTTATCAACCAGACGGAAAGCGGTATAATGGTTTTGGTCAACAGACGGAAGCGGTGAACGATTAACCACAGGGGAAGGCGGTGAAAACATTTTAATCAACCGACGGCGGTGAAATGATTTTAGTCAACCGACGGAGCCCGGTAGAATGGTTTTGGTCAACGGATGGAAGCGGTTAAGCGTACCAAACAATTCGATTTTAATGGCAGGATGAGATGCATGGTAGCGTTGCATGAAGATGCTTGACTGTTTGTTGGTTAAGACCAAGAAAGATTCTTGAAACAATTTTCCCATCAAGAGGAAGTTGTTAGCATGATTCCCTGCCACTCAAATTAAACACAATAGTTGTTGACACTTGAGAGGAAAATTTATGAGCAGCTTGAAGATACAAAACAAAATTGTCTGTATATAGCATTCATTGCCCCAATCAGTTGATTATCTGATGAGATTTGCTTTGAGATGATGCTGGAAACAAATTAAAGTAATATGATACTGGGATGGCTTGCCCCAAAATCTGTATTCCAATGCAGGATGCCCCAGATTAACAAATCCTTTGAGAGATATTATCGTATCTTGATGTGTTGCCCATTGATTGAATCTTGAAGGATTGACTTTGTTATGCTATAGAAATAGCATGAACCAATGCTCCTGGAAAGATTTCAATATGTCATGGTGACTTCTTGATTAGATTTGGACAATTGGCTATGCAAACATAGGAGACTTGCCCTAGGATGAGCTTTAGAGACTCACATGTCTCAAGTAATTGCTAGGTTAAGCGAATCATGAAACAACGGTTATCCGGGTTATCCACTCTTTGAGAAGGACCAAACCATCCATTTGCTTTTAAGGACCTGCCCCAAATTGGCCAAAATTTGAGAAACTAAATTTCGATTTGCCCCAAGTTATGAATCTTGAGAAAACAACTTGTGGTATGCTCGAAAGGAGTCCTTAGGCGTCACGCCCTTGATACAAAGAGATGATCAAGTCTTTCTTCTTTGGACAAAGTTAAACTCTTCACTGATGTTCATTATGAGAACTTCTTCAATGTCAAACAATTGTTTTACATGTAGAAAAATGTTTATTGTGACAATTACAATGCAACATTTATGCGTCTTGGAGTTTTGTTATGAAAAACATGACTTTTTGTGAGTGAAACACTTTTGGAGTGCAACACTGAAAATTTTCTTTTTGAAAGATAAGACGAGCATATGATACCAACACAGATACTTAACACACACTGTAGGAGTCAAGTAAACGCGATCTCTTCATTGTATGCTTTTGAATTAACCCATGCTTCAATTAGGACTTTTAAGGGTTGTAACGTGGTCTGGTTCACGGGTTTTTTAGAAAAAAGATTTTCAGGCTCAAAATATTTGGTGCCGCCCATTCTCCATGATGTTCTTCATCCTAAGTTCAACTATCGTCTGAGCACTCCTCTCTCGAGAGTGTTTATGATGGTTGAGGAACCAATATAGGGTTTCTTGGACACAACAGACACCCACCTTGTCTTTTGGTATTTGACCACACGACTTGTTCTTTGTTGAAAATTTTTCTTTGATAGTTCATTTCGAGATTTTTTTGCTTTCCCAAATCTTGCGACTTTTACCTAAGCGACTTATTACTAAGTTCCGACTTAGCGGGCTTTTTGTCTTTTTCTATTCATCTTTTTTTTAAAAACAAGTTGTGGATCTTTACACAATCATTGATTTGTTAAAAGTTATGGTGACTGTCTGAGTCCTTAGGTAGATGAGGGATATCTATTATGGTGTCGTCATCTGTTGACCTTTCTGATGTGCGAGAGATACCCAACATGGTATCCTTCTCCTTTGATGCACACTATTGATAGATGGAGGTCGACTGCTGTGGTTTTGACCTTTCTCAACTTTTTGAAGGATAGCCATTGTTGTATCCTTTGATGCACACTCTCTTGATGAGTTTTAAACGCTCGATCAGATTAGCTGAACACTACCGCCAGGGTAAAATGAGGGTTTTTAAAGGAAAAAAACTCCTACTGAGGCTCAAAGGGTTAACGATGGTTTATCTCCTTATAACTCCGGTGTTTGGGGAATTTGAAACAAGGCTGTACATCATCGACAGGTTTTACTCAAAAGCACATGACTAGAGACCTGACATTTTTTAATTATCGTCATCCTCCTCCGATCTCTGCTAGGCGAAAGATTCGGCAACGTTGGTATCAAAATGCTCGCAAATCATTTAAAGAGTGATAACGAATGGATTGAGTGACAACGAATGGATTACTTCAAGACAAACATATTCATTGCATTAAGATAAAAACAAACAAGTTTCTACATGCAAACAAAGTTTAAACAATTAAACAAGGTACACATGAAAATGCGATAAAGAAATAAAAATTGTCATTGTTGAGGAGACTTGGGCTCCGTCTTGACTTGTTGATTTAGATGACTTTCGATAGTCTTGGTGTTCACTTGGAGTACAGGGTGCCATTTAAACAGAATCCCTCCTCGAAGAATCAAATACTTGGTCAATCAATTGTTGAACTTTGGCTTTGTAAGTTGCAATCCTCTGTTGAGTGTCCTACCGTATGGCATGGTACCCACATCGTGCATTATGATCATATTGTGGCGGGAATGACTTTGGTGGCTTAATGAACTTGGGAACCACCAACGAGCTTTGAACGAGATATGGCGGAGGTGGTATGGTCCTTTGGAATTGGATCAAGAGGAGCATTCTTTCTTTCCAAATTACTTGAGGTTTGCGTGGATTCGGCGTTGACTTTGATATCCACGGCCTTGAACTTGTTCCTCGCATGAGTACCCCATGGTTGCTGATGCTTGTGAATTGGGATACATAGGTTGCGACCGAGCAGTGCCACATCGGAGGTTGACCATAAGGTGCAGGAGGTGGAGCTTGCGGAGCTTCCCATTGCATTGGTTTCATAATCCTCTTCTTCCATTTGAGAACCATGAAGAATTCTTCCTCATCGACAGCCACTCGAGGCATCTTGGAGTTTTCCACTTATGAGACCGCTCTCGATCGTTCTCCCACCATCACTAAGTCGGAGAAACTTAAAGATGTACAACCTATCATTCTTTCAAGTATGAATTAGGTAAGGTATTCAAAACAAGTCAACCAACTCCTATCAAGCATTGGAGGTTTAACTCGAAGCCAACTCTCTCCATCTTTGAGCATACTCCTTGAGCGACTCGTTAATATTCGAGAAAGATTACGTAATTGGATACGGGTTGGAGCCATGGAAAGGTTGAACTCGTATTGTTTAGGAATGAAGAAGATAAGTCTTTCCAATTGTGAATATCCTTTTTCTCCAATTGCGTGTACCAATCCAGAGTTCCCCACTAAGACTGTCTTGAAAACAATGGATGAGAAACTTTTCATCATGAGCATATGCAGACATCTTGCGAACATACATCTTCAAATGAGTCTCTGGACAACTAACACCTTTGTACTTCTCGAAGTTTGGCATTTTAAACTTTGGTGGAATCACAACGTCTGACACTAAACAAAGGTCAGCAGCATCCAGACCAATAGTATCGTTTCCATTCAATACCCTCAATTGTTCCTTCAGATCAAGACACATTCGTCTGGCTTCAGTATCTTGAGGAGCTCTGGTGTTGACCATTGAATTCGTTCCTTGAGGATTTTGCACGTAGTTGGCAAACCTGGGCTTCTTTGCAGCTTGAGGATGTGGGATACAACCTTCTTGAACAGTTGATTGTCTTTGGACCGTAGGGATTGCGTTAGATTGAACATTGAGCACCAATTGAGGTTGAATAGGATCATCCACATGCAGAGGAGAATCGTACATTGGATTATACATAACGATGAAATCGGCGTGGAGTCTAGTAGCATCTTGGGCATTGTCCTCCGAAGAAGCTAGCATGGCTTCCAACATTTGATCCACCTTGTCTTTCACACCTTCTAGGTCTTCTCTTATCACAACTTGATTATGTTCCAATTGGTCTATCAGACTTGCCATGAGTGCAGGAAATCACTAACTGATCAGAACAAAAGGTGACATGAGCTTTTTGTAGTGGAGGAGAAAATGCATGCATGTTGATGAATGCAAATGCATGATTTTATTTCTATTTTTGAATGCAAATGATTTTTTTGTGAATGCAATGCAATGGCAATGCATGTAAGAATGCGATACATATTGATGTCATGCGCAAAATTACAGGTAAAGTTAAACAGACAAGGGTTTAAAAGGACGGTCGGCCATGGTTTCGACGTCTACCCAACAATTCCCCAAACAAGGTTGGTTCTAATGTTTTTGCTAAATGCCTCTTGAGTCTCGGATCCCTTTTTAGAAATATTATCACCACGATCGGACTATGTGGGATAATACTTCAAAAGTATACTCAAGCTGCTCTTAAAGGATACTCAAAATCTTTTGGCGGTCGGTCTCGATTTTGGACATCCTAATACTTAGAGTTGTAGGCCATTTGTCTAGAAATTGCTGTCCCGCACTAGCATACGGTGCAACAATCCTTAAAACGACCAACTCTAAGTTGTGGTCTTCACGTTGATCAAGGAACACGGATGTCCAATGGACCTAAGCTACTCAACCACTCTAAACTTATGTTTCCTAGAAGCACAGGTATTGGGCTTATCTATGAACCATAACCAAACAATGCCCCAATATCAAAATACATCACAGGATATAAAGAAATAATAGGCAATGAATAGTAACAACAAGCGAAGAATTAAATTAGGGTTAACTCGCTTTTAAGAAGTGTCATTTCCCATGAAGTCGCATCGAAGCAACTCGATTTTCAAAAATCTTTTAAATTCTCGAAAACAGTGAAATCGCCACCTAATTTTATTTGTTCTAAAAGAGCGGAAAATATAGATAAAACCCCAAACAAGCGGATAAGGCGGTCTACGTGACCAAAAAAGTGGGATCGGGAGTCGGTTATGTAAGGGAAGGTATAGCCTTACATCCATCGTACTCGATGGGACCCATTTAATTCTACGCATTTATGTGTGTGTTTACTAAGCTATGGATGCTAAAAGAAAACGAATTTGTTTATTATTATTTTGAGTTTGACACAGTTTCAGAACCGTGTGCCTACATATTCCCTCGTGCAATGGGAAAGTCAAAACTCTGTAGTTCCTCTTAAAAAGGCTTTAATTGGTTGTATTGATTTTATCTGAAAATCGTGCGTTTAGACGTTTCAAATGTGTTGAACTAGGACTTGTTTTATTTGTTTGAAAAGTTGTCCTCGTTCGTATTTGAAACGACTATTACACTCTCTTTATCTGAAAAGAGTTTTTTATGATCGCGTATGAGCGAGAAAAGGATTTGAATGGGTTGAATTGTTTTTTATGTGGATGAAAAAGAACCGAACAATAGGACTAGCATCCTACGATTCAAATACTAGAAACAAGATGAGCTCAATGCTCAACGAGTCGTCTATCATCCCACAAGTTTTTCTTATGAAAGAGTGAAGTGAAACAAGGTTCACGTTATTAAGAATCTTTAAGCGGTTAGTCTAGCATCCAACGACTTAAAGATTCGAGTTCATTTTGCAAGTGTTTAAACAATTAGTCTAGCATCCAACGGCTTAAACACTTGAGTTTTCTTTATGAAAGAATTTAGAAAATGCACTCGACGTTGGATCGAGGTTTGGAACCTTAATTGCGAAAGTATTCGATACAGCGTCTTGAGAGAGAAAATGGGAGGCGGGTTATGATTAATCAAGTATATGGACTTAATTAACCTCGTGAGGATAGGTGCTCCTATCCCAACCATGAGACCACAGTGCATGGTGATTGGTATATAGACCAATGTTATTTTCGGGTTATGATCGATTACGACGAGGGCTTTAACCAATCTCGTGAGGATGGCCATGCCCATCCCCAACCATGAGACCCTTTAAGAAATCGGCATATGAGCCAATCAGGATGAAGTCGAATTGATTTTAATTTTAGTTGTGTGCAACGTGTACATTGGTGAATAAATACTGAACGAGTAAATAAACAGACAAAATACCACACAATACAATCGGAAATTTAAATAATTATTAGAGATGATTTTTTACATTTGATGAAAAATCGGCTAATAGTTTAATCGATAAATCATCAAATAAAAACTATCGGATCAATAATTACTTGGTACATCGCAACAAGAATATTATTTACGACAAAATAATTAATTGAAATAGAATAAGTTCGAAATAGCACGTATTGCCGTGATTACGGGCGGTGTGGAAAGAAAACCATCGAACTTGATTATTCATGAATTGTCATATTCTTTGGCGATTTGAGTATCGAGCTTCGATCCAAAATACTCGGCGGTTCCAAAAATAATAAATATTACACCACACATGTACATTATTTAATATTCATTTTTGTTAAAGAGGAATTTGTTTAAGAATAATAAAAATATAACAAATAGATTTTCCTTATAAAAATAAGGTGGTGACACTTGTCACCACCAGACACACCATCATAAAAAAATAAATTAAATTAATATTATTTTTTTATTTTGAAAAGAAAAAGGAAAAGGAAAACTGGAAAAAACATAAACTCTGTTTTCTCTCTTCACGCGTGGTTCTGGGTTCTCTCTTGTTCTCTCTTCACGAAACCCTCACTCTCTCGCCGGAACTCTCGTCGTTCCCTCACTGTTTCTCACCGTCTCTCATCGGAACTCTCTCCGTTGAAACCCTCACCCACCGCTCTCTCTATCTGTCACTCACCGCGCCGGTGCGATCGTCCCTCTCTCTCACGGCATCGCGATCTGTTGCATGTTCATCGATTTTCTGAATGCTTTGATTTCTGATAATGTGTTTGATTTTCGATTGTTTGATTTTCGATTTTGTTTTCTGCTTGGTACAGGTTCGAACTGGAAAGGAAGGAGGACGGCGACAAGATTCGCAACCCCTCCGTCAAACGAACGGGTATTACCTTTCCGAACTTCTCTTCTTTCTCAAAATGCAGAACTAGAATTTCTGAAACGAAACAATATCTGAAGGCGTTGGTGCGTGAAAATGATGAATGCTTCTGGGTTTTGTTTATGTTTTCGTTTTGGATTCGATTGTGTTATGTTGTTGTTGTTTTTGATTGTTTTGGTTTTTTGCTGTTCTTGAACTGTGTCAGTTTTTCTGTGTTGGATTTGAATGTAGAACAAAAACTGCACTTGTTCTTTCTTTGGTCTGATGTTGGTTGAATGTGAACGGGTTTTGAATGATAAGAATGGATGCACACTTGTGGGTTTTGGGTTAATGTTCTGTTTTTTAACTTCTGAACCCTCTCTTTGCTGGCTCGAAAATGGACTCTCCCTTGCATTTCTGGTGGGTTTTCTCTTATATCTGAACAGATTTGCACTTATCTTAGCCTGTCCCTTCAACCTTTTTCCGTTGCTTGCTTTATGGTTTAACACCATACTTTAATGATGTCCTGCTCTGTTCTGCTCTGATTCTTGACTTTTGTGGCTGAATTGTCCTGCTCTGCTCTGCTCTAAGTCTTAACTTTTGTGGCTTATATCTTCTTTCTCAATTGCCTATGTTGCCTGTGATGATCTCTTGTACTTTTGTATGCTGGCTGTGGGCTCAATGTATGCTGTGATGATGATTTTCTGACTTTGTTGCTTGTTTTTCCTCTGTCCCTGTTGGATTTAAACTGTTGGATTGGTATGGTGTTGCCTGCTATGTTGACTTGAGTTTTGCTTGTGCTGCTGGATTTATATTGTGAACTGATATATGTATATGCTTGCTGCCTTGACTTATGCTTGTGGGAATCGAACCTGTTGCCTCTTTTCCTTGCTGCCCGGAATTAAAATGTCGCCGTTTGCTGCCCGAGATTTTAAACTGTCGCTGTTGGGAATAAAACGTCGCCTTGTTATGCTTGTTTGTGAACCGGGTTAACCCGCGATTTGCAAGCAAGCCGTTTTCCGCCGATGATTAATCTTTAAACAAGATTCTGAGGCTTAGCATAAAACCTGATTCCCGCCAACGCCTAATGATGAATCCCTCGAATAATTCCTTGATAATTTCTCGTAATTCGTTTATGTTTCGATCTTTGATTGCTTACTAACAATGCTTCTTGTTTTGATTTTCATGTACTATGATGATGAGGATGGCAAGGCAAGGAGAAGATGGATCCGTGGCAAAAGCAATGAGGATGTAACAAGAAGGATTGAAAAGATGGAGAAGGCAAGGAAGCCATGGCTATGGAAATTGAAAGTTCGGCCAAGAAAACTTCACAGAATAGCTTTAGGATTAAGAATTCTGTAAACTCTTGTGTTAACTTGTAATTTGAATTTGAGAAATGCAATTCTTTCTCCAACCATGTAAATTATCTTGTAAAACTTTGTAGAATTTATGATGAATGAATGCAACAAACTTTGGGTGAAATTTTGGATATGATCCTCTTGAATTTGAATGAGATTTGATCATTGAATGAATGGTATTTCCCTTGAATTTTAAATCTCTCGCCATGGTATCTTCTGAACTTCCTTTTAGAGCTTGAGTTAGAAATGCCCACCATTCTAAACAAAACGACAAAGCCAACAACTTCCCTTCCATAGTCACTTTTGAAATCCAAATCTTGCCAATGATGCCTTTGAGGAAATAATATTTGTCCTGATTTTTAACCAAACTTCCATCGGTAGATAAAACATCAAAAATGCGCACATGTGAGAAACTTTTAATCATAAACCAACAGATGATTTTGCTCCAAACTTCTTAATCTGATGCAAGCGAAACACACGAGGACGCATCCGAGAATTACCAGGTCATTCACATCCACGAATCCGTGCATCTTTTTCAAAGAAATCCAATGATGATAAGCAGGCGGTAGTGTACAATCTTAAAGCCCGACGGAGATATCACGGTGATCAAGAAACCCAACCTCGAGTGAATACGAGGGCCCCTTATACCAACTGTCAACATGACTAAAATCCATATTTTTTTGAAAAGCTTGATAACTGAAATGAGCCACACAAATTATAAAAATAAACGGAGGGTAAATTTTGGGGTGCGACACTAGTTATGCTTAGTATTACATTCTTATGTTGCTATATATGTTCTTAATCCATTTCTTCGCATTTGGATCATATTTTGACTTGTGATGTGAGTATGCAATTATATTCCCGCCTCCTTGTTATTTTTTGACGTGTTTGTTGACTTGTGCAAGGTACATTGAGGATATTTTGGTTAGGTACCTAATCTTGGTACACTAACTTACCATTTCTCCCGTGGTTCTGCTTGTGTTTTAAACGCACTTTGCTTCGTGTTTTCTCATATTACGAGAAACACATATTCTGCTATTTTGTTTGGATATATACCTTTGTGCAGGTGTTCCGATTATTATGAGGATGTTCTACTGCATTATATTGCACTATATTACCTTGTGGATTATATTGATCGAGATATTTCTGATTATTATTTTGTTGATGGCAGCTTACTCGAAGTTTTCTGGAGTATTTTTAGCTCACAGTGCTCTTTGGATCTATTATCCGTTTGGTACTAGCCATCCCTTGTTTATTGCTTTCTCTTACAGCTTTCCTAGATGTCATGAGAAGTAGGTATTTACCGCTTTATTTGCCACGATTAGGATAAGAGTGTTGGGCTCAAAGTCGCTATTTAAAGACCTGTAGCAGGCATTCCGCATTTACATGCTAATTGTGTTTGTGTTTGCTTGTTTTGGTTGATGGCTAATGTGTCACTGGATTTAGAACCGAGATCAAACGACTGTATCCCTGTGCATGTTCCCCTTAGGATGTTATTGCTTTACGTTGATGGTTAATGTGTCACTCGGTTTAGAACCGAGAGCAAACGACTTTAGCCATGTGCATGTTCCCCTTAGGATTTTATTGCTTTATGGTTGATCGCTAATGTGTCACTCGGTTTAGAACCGAGAGCAAACGACTTTAGCCCTATGCATGTTCCCCTAAGGATGTTATTGCTTTATGTTGATGGCTAATGTGTCACTCGGTTTAGAACCGAGAGAATACGACTTTAGCCCTTTGTATGCTCCCCAAAGGATTCGTGTGTTGCTTGTTTTCTTATGCCAAAGCACTTGTTTGTTTCATCCCTTTGTCATCTTGGACTCTTCCTTAAGTAGCGATTCGAGATGGACATAGATTTAGGTTGTAAACCTTTCCATTCCTTTGTCATCATCGACTCTACCTTAGGTAGCGATTCGAGATGGACATAGATTTAGGTTGTGAATATTTGCCATGTTCCTTAGGATTCTCTCGACTCTATCTTAGGTAGAGATTAGAGTTAGACCTTAGATTGCAATCCATGTATGATAACATTAGGGATAGAACTAGTTAGTTTCCCTTATTTTTCTAGTTTCTTTTTCATCCTTGCATGTAATAAAACTAAACCTTGTTTGCTTTTCTTTTGAAAAGAAAAACACTTAATAATGGTTCAAACTCCTTTTTCAAAGGTAAAAGCAACCAATCAATGCAAAACTTTTTTCTCCTACGGGCGCTTATCTTTTTGCGTTTAAAACCTTTTTCATAAGTAAAAAACACAAAAACCACCAAAACATATGAGCCGAACTACGATGCTCTGACTTTCCCATTGCACGATGGAATATGTAGGCATCTTGTCACGGGGCTCGATCGAGCAAAACTTTGTAAATACTTCCTTCTTTTCCCCGTGTTTGTTTTCTTTCTTTCTTTCACATGTATTTCCCTTGTGTTCGCGTTAAAAAGTGGCTAGGAATCGAATCAATCGAATTCTCGCTCAAACGATTTACTCTTTAATTTGTTTATAAAGATGCCATGAGCATCAAGCTTTATTATTTCAACACAAGAAAAATGATTATGAAAAAGGGGAAAGTTGCAATACCCTCAATTGATATGATATGCATTACGACTAGCGCGAACTAGACGTAACGCAATGGGGAGATTCCGGGCAAGGGGGTTTGTTATATAAAGGGAATAGATGGAGCACCCTAAATATATATAGTTATCTATAGCTTTATATATGAATATGTTTGATATGTTTGTGTGTTTTAATTGCTACTTCTATGATTGGGAAAGTTTCTCCTTTGGATTTTAAGGAAGGTAGATTATGTGGGATCCTAGGTTTTGTTATTATTGTGCTCGCAAAGATCATTGGGATCTTCTGCATACATATCCCTTAATGGGAATCAGAGCATTTGTAGCTCGGATCTAAAGGGATCTATGGTTTGTTTGGTTTGAGGGAGAAAGAAATTTGCTCGCCAAGGATGAGACCTTGTGCCTACGTATTCTCAAAGGGATGTTGAGAAAGTCAGAGCAACCGTAGTTCCCACTTATGCTAGTGGAAGCAATGGGATGTTATTAAGAAACAAAGACAAATGTCATCTTAATGAAAAATGTATCTAATCTATTTCATCACATACATTTTGAAAAGTTGATTGATTAAAATCTTTCATCGTAAGTTATAGGTGTTTTACTTGAGTGTACAAGTGTTACCACTTACGAGTTTAAGAAAGATGTTCGAAAAAATGATTGAATCTTTTAATTGTAAGCATTGGGTGTTTTGCTTGAGTGTACAAGCGTTACCACTTACGATTAAGAGATGTTTTTGTTTGAAAAGAGTTTGAAAAGTTTTGATTGTATGTGATGTGATAGATGAGATACTTCTTCCATAGAGATGATAAATGTCTAAATCTCGAGGAGAAATTGATTGGATTAGGGGATGCTTTTAGAAGTCCATGGGTCCTTGTATTGTAAGCCCAAGAGGTCATCGTGGGTCATCGAGGGTCCTTGTATGAAGCTCAAGAGGAAGCTATAGGGTATGGCTGGCTTTGGCTTTAAGAGTGGTTTCACCGGAAACCATCCTCTTATATTAAGAGCAATTTCACCGGAATACTCTCTCGGTTCTATCCTAGCGGGTGATTCTTTGTATTGGAAGCCCAATAGGAGGCTTAAGAGATTTCTGATGTCTTTCTTTGTTTGATGCCCAGAAGGCTAAACTCAATGAGGAGTTCTTTTGAGCGAAGCCCAAGGAGGCTGACTCAGAGAGTGTTGTCTTATATGAAGCCTAAGCGGAGGCTAAACTCGAGATGAATGAGTTTTCTTATAGAAGCCTAAGAGGAGGCTAACTCGGATGAATGAGTTATCTTGTACAAAGCAAGAGGAGGCTAACTCTGGGAACTTAATTGTTAAACTAGTTGTTATGTTATAACTAGGACAGTTTATATAAACAAGTGTATGAAGTTTATTCACAGAGTTTATGAAGGAAATATAAACAAATGTGTAATGTTTATTTGCAAGAATTTATGAAGGAAATATAAACAAGTGTGTGAAAGCGAACGTTCGAAAGCGAGCATAACTTGATTACTTACAAGTTTGAATGTGTACAAGGAATGAATATGTACACGAATGGGTATTTATGTACAAGAAATGTGTATGTACATAGGAGGGTTGGGACTTACACCGTGAGGGAGGCCCATTGGTTTAAACAATTTCAAGAATAATGCTCCTCTTAATACCAATGGAAATGGTGTGTAAACAAGCGAATAAACGAACAAAAGTTTGCTATACTCGAATATTTACAAAGGTATCATGTATGTACAAGTAAAATTGATATGTACATGAAAGAATTTGATATGTACAAGAAATATATATACATGAAAAATTTGAAATGTACAAGGAAATAGCTATGTACATGAAAATTTGATATGTACAAGGAAATAGCTATGTACATGAAAGAATTTGATATGTACAAGGAAATAGCTATGTACATGAAAGAATTGGGACTTACACCGTAAGGGAGGCCCACGATCGATTAAGAAATTTGAGGAAAAACGGGTTCGGTTTTATCTTCAAATCGAGTCGATCATGGAAAAGAATGTGTAAGTTTGATGAAATGTTTTGAAAAGATCTTGAAAGTGTTTTTGAAAGATGAAATATATCCACAAGAAGTTTGGAAAAGATTCGAGTTTCAAAAGTTTGAAAGAACATCTTTGGAAAGTACTTGAAAAGTACTTAAAACGTCTCGTTTTCGGCTCGATGAAAATATAATCAAAAGAAAATATTTTTGGATTTTTTTGACATCATCATAAAATAGACATATTAAATGACAAGTGTGCAAAAAATCACCTCAAATGAGGAGTTTTGATTGTGTTGAAGTTTGAAAAAAAATGTGAAGGAAAAGCAAAAAAATTTGGCAAAATGGTCCCAAGGGGATTCGAACCCGGGACCATTGGGCAAGGCAAGGCAAGTGACTTAAGAGTGAGCTGGCAACCGCTGGGGCGGCAATACATCCGTTTATATAACTTACTCTATTTAATTATATTATAAAATGAAATTTGAATTTTTGGAAAACAAAAACAGCGAACTGTTCTTCATCTTCCTCGATCCTTCATCCAATCCCAGATTCTTCGTTTCTCAATGAAAATGAATGATGTAAACATCAAACTTGCTCGAAATTTAACCAGGAACATGATGGTGGTGGTTAATTTCATTTATTTTTAGTTTTAGATGATTAAATTCTCCAGAAACACGAAGAACCCTAATTCCTAAAAATCAATGTAAAATCGTGTATGATCATGGAATCGTGCAATTGATTGAGGTTAAGGATCGGTGAGTGCGAAACAAAACGGCCAAGCCATTTTTGAACTGGAAGTTAGAAATTATGAAGTTCAAAGTTCGAGTTCTTACCTCTTGAAGCTGGACTTTGATTCTTCGAAGGAGGTGTTACAGAGTTGATTCGATGATTGCTATAGCACCAGTGGACCTCATGGAACGTATGGAAGTGCTATGCTTGCTTTGAAATAGCCTGGATTACTCTGACCAAGTCCAACTGCAGTTCCTTGGCATGAGTTTCGAATTCGAGCTTGAAGGTGTTACAGGTCAAGGGTAATGATTTGTATCATTCATATGAAGTATGTTGATGATGTTTGAATGATAAAATCAAGACTAGCTCGAGTGAATTATCAGTTTGAAAGTTAAGGCAAGTTTTTGCAAGTTTGAAAGTTTGAACAATGATTCTGATTTTTAGTTGTTCTTGAGTTGATTTTAAGTTTCAAACAAGTTGTATATTGAGTTTAAGACATGTTAGACACCAAGTTTCTCATAGTGTTTCACAAGATTTGAAAAATACAAAATTCTCACTTTTGAACCACAAAACTTGAAATTCAAGAAAGAAGAGTGAAAGCTTGATCTTGCATAGCTTTGGTGTGGTTTCAATTTGAAAACATGACCTCTATTTATAGGCCAAGAAAACTGAATGATTTGGCAAAAATCATTGAAGGAAACTTGCAACTTGGTTAAGAGGTCATAATGGAATCTTTGCATTTAATGCAAAAGTTACTCTTTAACCATGGTTAAGTTTCCTTCTTTGATCCAATCCTATCTTCAATCATTCAAGCTGATATTTATCAGTTACTAGCTGCCTCTAAGTGATGACAAGGCATCTAGAAGGAGAAAATGCAAAAAATGACCTATAATTTTGAAGTATGAACTTGAAATCCATGGCTTTTGGAGCTTTATGTTTCAAAATCAAAAGTATAGCTAGACAAGATGGTTTTGCAAGTTCTTGGACATTTTGGAAAGCTTGTAACAAGGGATAAAACTTTCATGTTTTGAGTTTTTTCTAATTCCAAATGGAACTATGTGAAAAATTGCCATGAAAGTAGGAAAAAACATGAAATTTTTAACACTTAAAAATTTTCTAAGTGTTGAAAATTTTGACTTTTTGTTGACTTTTCCATATTTCTTGATTTTTTATGATCATGATGGATCATTTGAAGTATTTTGATGATTGAAAAAGTTTTTATCTTGAAAAATTTGACCAAAAGTCAAAGTTTGACTTTTCAGTGCACATGAAATTTCATCAGATGATCCAGAAATTGACTGATGAAAAATGTGAACTTCTGTAATGTTTTGAATCAAGAAATTAGGTCAAGATGTTGAATTGAATATATGAAGATCAATCTCCAGGCAAAAAATTCATTCATTGATCAGAAAGTCAGTGATTCCCTATCCTCGATGAAAACCCTAATTGGTCGATCCTTGATAGATCATGAGAAAAGTTGGATATCTGAAGATCAAAGGTTGATGATTTGATTAAGATAGATCATTTAAGGTGAGTGAAAACTCAAACCCTAATTGATCACCTCTTGAGCAGATGAAATTTTGATGAAACCCTAATTTTGATTTCTAGAAGCCACACACGATCAATTTTGTTCTGAACTGTTAGTGATGCGGTGATGCATATGTGGTGGTATATTAGGTCAAAAATTGGGGTATGACACCTTGGCGTAACATTAAAGCGTTTAGCAGTAAATAGATATAAACACGCTCATTAGATAGAAAATAGAAGTGGATACCGTGAGGTACTACGAAGTGCGGTGCTAATACCTTCCCTCGCATAATAGAATCCCACCCTATCTCTCGGTCGCGTGTCTTATCCTTTTCGGGTTTTCTAGATATGTTTACCTTTCTCCTTTTGCTAGATAAAAAGTTCGATGGCGACTTCATTGATATAGTTATCCAATGATGTTCACCGGTTGTTTCATTGAGAACTTCATTGGGTATCGTCGGACATCTTGCTAGTCCGGTCTAGGAGTCGATCCTAGGTTTTATTTTCTTGTCTATTGGGTGTTTCTTTATTTATTTACTAGGTTTATCGCATCATCCTTTGTATGCTTTACATTGCATCCGATATGACATTTTATCGCTTTCATATATCTTGTACATTGTCTGCTGTTATGCTGTGATATTTGGGATGGGAGTTACATGAGGTAAAAGTCCACATACCCAGGCTATGAGTGACATATAGGAACACATAGGAATAGAGTGGAACATGATGGCTATGGATGTGAGATCTAATAGTGCGATCATGTCGTCCATGCTTCAGGGGAGGTTCAAACGCGGTACTATCGTCATTACGTAGGTGTTACGATGGTAGTACTCAATGGGTAGACTCACGATCATAGGAGTTACCTTTGCCTTACCCAGACCTTAGTCTTACCCGTGAGTGGGGCGGGATCATTATTATTACAGGTACAGATGGTTACTATGTTTTGATGGTGACTATTTATTGTGATGGTGATTATATTGGTCCTTCGGTGATATTTCCTTATTGATGACCGTTTGTCTTATGATACTTGGTTCTTGACACCTGGTTTTCTGGTATTTTCTGTGATATTCGGAAATGAAGTTGGACCTTTGATCCTATGATATTTAGACTTGGTTCTTCTATGGTATCCTGAATTGGTGTCGAACCTTTGATCCTGTGATATTCAGATTGTTTAGAGACTATGCAGCCGTTATTCAGTGGATTGTACAGATGCTACCCATTGTTATGCTGAAATTTTGAACATATGGTTAACGCACTTGCATCGTAGCATGTTTATTTTTCAAAAGATATGTCAGAAAAATACATGTGTATATATGTAACATGCATATTTGTTCATTCCATTCATTTATAACAGGTACTTGTTTGGGGATTTCTCTTATTCAGACCCGGTATTTTCTTTTCTGAATTGAAAATCTTGACTTCTCACCACTCTGCAATCAGGATTAAGTGATGGAACAACTTCGTGGGGAATGGGACATCTTGAAAGGTCAAATGGGGCTGTTTATGGTGGACATACATGTTTTGATCCGTGGTCAGGAACTCTTGAAGGAAGAGAAATGTCAGTTGAAGAATCAGTTGAGTTTGGTCATGGAAATTCTAAATACCGTGTTTAGAAAGGAAGACAAACCTGCACCTTCTTCCGCAACAAGAGTTTATATTCCTCCCTATACTTTGGGGGCCTCTCCGAGTCTTGAAGCAGTGCATGTACCTCCTCCACCACCTTGTGTTCCAGGGTCTTCCCATCCACAACCGATTTATGTTTCTCATAAAGATCCAAAGGGTAAAGTTCATCAACCAGGACCGTCACAACCTGAGAGGAAATTTGATCTCATTTCGGTGCTATATGCTCATTTACTTCTTCAATTGCTTAAGTTTCAGTTGGTTGAGCTCCGAATTCTCACGATTCATGAAAAGCTTCCGCGTGATTATGATGAAAATGCTAGGTATGATTTCCATTCCAAGGTACCTTGTCACGATATTGATAACTGTATGGCGTTGAAACATAAAGTTCAGGATTTACTTGATGTGGGGACAATTATGTTTAATCCCACGGGTTTGAGTGTACAAATCAATATTACCCCAATTGCCGATGTGACCATTGCGATTGATGTTGTGCCTCAAAAGCAAACTCATGCTCCCAAGCAGGATAATCAACAACGACCGAGGGCGCCAAGGAAACTTGATCCTCTCCTGATGTCTTATATTGAATTTTTTTTCTCATCTTATGAAACAGAATTTGATTGAATTGCGTACCTGGAAAGTTGATCCAAATAAGTTGCCAAAGAATTTCAATGCCAACGCTCGGTGTTCCTTCCATTCTAACGGAAAGGGCGTACTATTGATAATTGCATGGCTTTCAAGCACGTTGTGCAAGACCTGCTCGATTCTAAAGCTTTTAATTTCGGGCCACCACCAGTGCTCGATGCTACTCAACAGCCATTACCATTTCCTGTTGACATTATTATCAATGCTAGTGTTGAAGACAAAAGTCTGAATCTAGTGAAGGATGTGAATTCGCTGACAACTCATTTATCCTTTGTGAAAGAACGATTGTTGAAAAGGGGCATATTTCTAGGTTGTGGTATCGGCTGTGAAGACTGTATTATCCAGCCAAAAGTTTATAAATCCTTGAGAGGTAAAATACAATACTGGCTTGATGCAAAGGTTATCAATTTCACACCAGATTGTCAGATTTGGGTGCTCCTTTGACTCAGTGAATGTTGAAACATCAAAATGCATCGTTTGAAGTATAAGTCCATTTGGAGACTAATCTCCTCAAACGATGGAAATTTCTAGTTTTATTTTGCATTCTCATTTGTAATCTTTCTTGTTTGTTCATTACTTAATTATATGCAAAACTTGTTCATTCTTGAATATTAATCATAATGTATTGAATATGTTTGTCTTGAATAAATCCATTTGTTATCACTCTTAATTGTTATAATCTTTTGATACTCAACTCTTGTAAATAAAGCAAAACCTCTGTAGGGAGGATGATGAACAATATACCAAGAGTCTCAAACAGTATGTCTTTCGAATAAAAACTTTGCTGATGATGTACAAGCATTGTTTCAAATTCCCAAACACTGGAGATATAAGGGAGATAGACCCTCGTTAAACCCCTGTGAGCCTTGAAGTAGGAGTTTCTTTACATTGAAAAACGCTCATTTTTAACACAGGGACGGTAGTGTTTAGTTAACCTGATCGAGTATTTTATCTCATCAGGAGAGTACATGCAAGGATCAACCATAATTGTTATCCTACATTTATCAAGAGGTCGGGGAAAATGGAAAAAACCCAATGGGTATTCCTCGTCCATCAAAGAATAAGGTAGTCACACCTTAACAAAGAGTCAAATGACTTAGTTTCACGCGACTTGTTCAAAAAAAAGAATATGATATCGCTAATTGGAGAACAAGGTCATGTGATCAAATATTAAATGAAAGAGGTGAGTGACTACCATGTCCAAAAAGGAAACCTCGTCGGTTCCCCAATTATTGTAAACTCCCTGTGAAATATGGGTGCTCGTATTGAGTTAATTAAACGTAAGAATGGTGAACATCACGGAGAATGGGTGGGCACCAAATACTTTGAGCCTAAAAATCCTTTTTTCTAAAACCGTGAACCAGGCCACGTTACAGCCCTTGAAAGTCCTAATTGAAGCATGGGTTAATTTGAAAGCTAAACTATAACGAGAGTAAGGTATCCTGACTCGTAGGAGGCTTGCTAAAATTTTGAGTTGGTATCACGCCATCTTTTTACTTTCTTTAAACAAAAATTCGATGTTTTGACATCCTTTCAATAAAGATTTTTTAATCTCAAGACAAGCATAAAATTTGCATTAGAATTATCATTCATAGAATAAAAAATTTCTTTGCATGTGGATAAGTACTTAAACATCAAGTAAGCTTGCGTAATGAGCGTCGGATGAAAAGCTTGATTATCCAGAGACAAATTGCTTCAGGGATGTGTTGAAGATCGAGCCATTTTTGAAGAGTTATCTTAATCTGGGTCATATCTTCTACTGACTCTGTTGAGTATAAGAATACCAGTTTGAAGATTGATTTGAAACAAATTGTGTGCAAGTTTTGATCGCCCAAAAGTTTTTGTTGAGCTATTGCGTATCACTTTCAGTTGTTCCCAAAGGGTGGATTGCTTAAAGTATATGTCTGAGTACGAAGCAGATCATGTTGAGAAGCATAATTGTGTGTTAGCTTGCTTTCTAGATATAAGACAATTACCCTGATGAGGTTTGGTCTTCAAAATATGTGAGTCTCTCATCTCTCCGAGAACACGAGGGGAAGAATTGGATTATCAAAACCTGGAAAAGGGGCAATATCCCAATGATATTGAGCAGAAGTACCTCATTGTTTGATCACCAAGAAGGGTAAGGAAGTATGTTAGTGCTCTATGAAGTGTGTGATGATTAAGCGGCGTTACATCGAGATTCGACAATCTCTCAAAGTGATGATCAATCCGGTGAAGTTATGTCGAGATTCGGAAATATTTAAAGTGATGATTAATCCGAGGCATTTAAGTCGTGATTATATCCCTCAAAGTTTCAGTTAAGCTGGCGTTGTGCCAAGGTTAATCCATCTCTCCGACAATCTGTTGATCAAGGAGAATCTTTTCAGAATCGAAGATCAGGGGCAAGTTGTCTCTCGTAATTCTTTCTATGCTTGAAGACATTGTTATGACTTGAAATTTGTAAGTAGCAGCGGGTTATCAATGTGAGGTCCCTTTTCCCCAATGAAGAGTACATCTCGGTCGAGTTCATCCTGTGAAACCAATTCACAAGAAGAATTCATTTCTAGAAGGTCCTGATGGACTGAATTTGTTACCAGTGATTCGTGCTTCGACATATTGATATTGTCTTACTACCCAGTATAAGTCTCAATGTTGGTTAAGGCTTATCCCTAGTGAGGTCGATTCTCGCAATTTGTCACGAAGGGCCGATGGATTGATCGGTTGATGATACACACTTAGACATATTGACATTGTCATAATCCTAGTGAATATTGACAGGGATTACCCCCAGTGGAAGCTTTCTTTCAAAAAAGACAGGTCCTAAGATCTTTGATAGGGTATCATCCTAAGGCAGGACGTGAATCCCCAGTGCAAGTCATGGGTACCGATCTTAGGTAAATCCCCGGTGAGATCATTGATACCTATTCCGGCGAAGTTTCCTAGTGAATGTCCATTGAAATCTCAAATCATCCTGATAGAAGGTTCTCACCTTTATTCTCGATGAAGATGGTGTTTGAATCGTTGTTGAGGGTTGATATCCCCCGTGAGTATGCTTGATAGATGAATTGTTATTGTATTCTCTAGTGAACAGTGTCTTGCCACATCAAAGTTCGGTGTATGGGCACCCCAGCCGATAGATTTTATCCCCGGTGTAAGCCGCATTCTTCCGTTTGAGGTCTATCTTGAATATCATCAAGACATATATTGTCTAAGAAACTATCTTGAGACAAGATTATTTGTTTCCCCGGTGGAGCTATCTAGCCGAATCAGATTTCTCATTCCCCTGTAAAGATTAATCATTTGGCCATTTCGGTGCATCTACACCGATATGTTTTCCCCATTCGAAGTATCCCCAGTGTAATCTTACTATTGAGATCACCATTCCCTGGAGCAGAAATTGTCATGTTATCCCTGGTGGATTCTTGGTTTGAAAGATTCGTACCCCCGCGAAGGGATTGATCCCCCGATGAAGTCTAATGTCGTTCGATTTATTTGAGATGCTAATGACTACTCGCAGATGTTTGTGAATTTCCTCATGAAGTTGTGTTCCCCAGCTAAGTTTCTTTCGGAATCCCTATGAAGTTGTGTTCCCCAGCAAAGTTTATTTCGGAATCCCCGTGAAGTTTCTTCCAAATTCCTCAGTGAAAGTAGGAGAATTCTCTAGAGAATTTTTTTGTATTCTCAATGAAGAGTAATGACTCTCTCTCCCCAGGAAGTCAAGATATGGTTAAGATCTCAACCTGACTTTTCCTCAAGTGAATGTTTCCTAGTTTTGGAATTGCAATTTATTTTTGCAAGTCTTCTTCAAAGTGCGCTCTTCAGTGGCACCTCTCCCGTGGATGTTCATGGCTCTTCAATAACCGATCATCGATACTATTGCTTCTCATATAGTTGTTTAGGCATGCATTCATTACATTGCATCTACCCTAAATGCGTGGTATTCCACTGATTGGGGGAATTACGCCATAAAAGTTTGAACTTGCATATTAAGTGTTTTCCGATTATGATTATCTAGAAGAAATAAACAATATTAGTGGTTTACCCTCAAGATTTTTCTCAACGGATTTCTGCTTCCCTAATCGTCACTTCAAACTAAGTGTCTAATGGGAGTCAATTCCCTCTCCATTGGAGTCTTGTGTGGCATATTTTACATCAGTCAGGTCAGGCCATGTCGCCTTTTCCCAAGTAAGTCGTGGACTCCTCCTTGCTTATGCAAGTCGTCGGTTATTTTACCCGTTTTTGTCTCGTTGTTAGAGTGTGAGTAAGAGACGGTGTATAACCTTTCTCTCTTTTCAAGTATTTGAGTATCCATGTTTGGTGTGTGGTAATTTAGATAATTTCCACTCTTGAAGAATTATACCCCGCCTTTGGCCGAGGATATTATAGTTCTTGTGCTTTTGCAAGTACCTTACGGTAGGGTTTGCTTCAGTCGGTCTCTTTCCCTATAAGTGCATCTTTATACAAATGTTCCTTTTCCCTAGTAAGCCATAGACTTCCCTTGATTATGCAAGATCTCGGTTATGTTACCCGTGTTTGTATCGTTGTTAGAGTGTGAGTAAGAGTTGGTGTACAACCTTTCTTACTTTTCAAGTATTTGAGTATCCATGCTTGGTGTGTGGTAATTCAGATAATTGCCACTCTTGAAGAATTATACCCCGTCTTTGGCCTGAGGGATATTATAGTTCTTGTGCTTTTTCAAGCACCTTCTTAAAGTCCAAATTATTTTGGAGAATTCTGTTAGAGTCTTCTTTAGTCGGTTTCTTTCTCATGTCTAAGTCCTACATCGGTTAGTTCATTTCTTCCTGGTTTACCTGTTGGTTGGGTATTCTTTCTGTTAGCTTAGCTAACATTGTTTGCTAGAGTCCCTTTAGTTGGTCTCCTTCCATGAAAATTCGCCTTCAACCTACGATTTAATCATTCCATATATCTTCTCCTAGTGAGTCCATCGTTGATTATCATTTTTGGTTTACTCGTATCTTAGATCGAGTATTCCTTCCATTAGATTAGCTAACATAGAGCTCTGTGTTGACCAGACTCTTCTTTCCGGTTTACCTGTATCTTAGATCGGGTATTCCTTATGTTAGCTTAGCTAACACTGAAATTTAGAGGTCTTGTTTGGATTAATTCCTTTTTGGTCGGTACTTGTATCTTCGATCGGGTATTCCTTCCGTTAGCTTAGCTAGCATTGTAATTTAGAGGTCTACTTTGATGAGTCTCGTCTTTCTGGTTTACCTATATCTTAGATCGGGTATTCCTTCTATTAGCTTAGATAACAATGCAATTTAGAGGTCTGTTTTGATCAGTCTCGTCTTTCTGGTTTACCTATATCTTAGATCAGGAATTCCTTCTGTTAGCTTAGCTAACATTGAAATTTAGAGGTCTGTTTTGATCAGTCTCGTCTTTCTGGTTTACCTATATCTTAGATCGGGTATTCCTTTCGTTAGCTTAGCTAACATTGCAATTTAGAGCCTTGTGTTGATTAGTCTCTCCTTTTGGTTTATCTGTATCTTAGAATTAGATTAACCATTGGTTAGCTTAGCTAACATTATCGGGTTAGAGTTTGTCTTGATCTTTATCTTCCTCGGTAAGAGTCATTTAGTGCCTCTTTAAAATCCAGTTGTCTAGTATCCTTGGTCGGGAAAGTGCGTCCTTCCTTTTAGAGCCCTTTAGTGCCTCTTTAAAATCCAGTTGTATGGTATCCTTGGTCGGGACAGTGTGTCCTTCCTTGTAGAAGACCTTCAGTGCCTCTTCGGAGTCTAGTTATCTAGCATCCTTGGTCGGGTAAGTGCGTCCTTCCTTGTTAGAGCCCTTCAGTGCCTCTTCAAATCCAGTTGTCTGGTATCCTTGGTCGGGCAAGTGCGTCCTTCCTCATTAAGAGTCTTTCAGTGTCTCTTCGAAGCCTAGTTATCTAGCATCCTTGGTAAGACAAGTGCGTTTTTCCTCGTTAAAGTCCATATTTATCCATCCTCTTTCGCGTATATGTCCAATTTGGGTCGAACGGGTACGTTGGTTTCATTTCCTTTAGTGTGTGTAACCTTGACCTGGCGTATCAGAAGCTTATTCCGGATTTCAACTTCATCAAATACAAAAATTTGAAAGTGCAGAAAACCGAAAAATATAATAAGACTCGTTCGCCTTCAGAGCGCAAATTTTATGGTTCTATTAAGTATTCAATCCTCTCCTACCTTGAGTGTTAGAAAGGCGTGCGCCAATCTTAACCTCGGGTTGAAGAAGATTGAATAAGGGCAGTTGTTGCACCCTAAAATTCTCTTTCTTCATTTTCATTAAATAATTGGCTTACACTTAATCAATAGGTGCATTGCATACATATCATTCATGCATTAACCATGGGATCTAGTTTTTCTAATTGAGTGAGAGTGCACAACTCTGAAGAAGTGGTTTGACTCCTAAAGGCTGAATATCGGAGGTGCGTTATTTCAAGCGTCATCTTAATGTACAAGATATGTGTGTGAAAGTTTTGACTATTTCATGAGAATCGAGGTTTTGAGGCTCGATTTTCTATCCTCGGATATTGATTAAGATTTTCGAGTAAAAGTGTGTTGTGATCAAATATTTGAGTCAAATGCAATTCTATGGCCTTTGGTGAGTTTGAGTATCTGATATGGCTTGTCGATCATACGATCCATCGGAGAATCAAAACGTTCGGATAGAAAGAGATTTGAGTGTGCTCGATGAAATATCAACAAAAGGTCAAAGTTTGATCGAGTGGAATTTTGGTCAAAATTATTGTCAAAAGTCGATATCTAAGAAAATCGATCATTCATTGAGTCGGAAGAATCGGAAGAAAAAGATTTCTTGCATTTAAGTAATCTTGGACTTAGAAAATTTTCTAAGTTTTAAGAGCTTCATGATCCGGAGCCATGTTTCGACTCAGTATCTTGTTCGCTCGTGGTTGAAGGCTCATGAATTAGTAATCGTTGGAAGAGCATATTTGTACTCAAATTTGTCTTTGTGAAGATTTCTCAAAATGCCTGGATTTGAATTATGAGGCTCAAATTTAGTGTTCACAACTTTTGGAGTTTATACTTAGTGAAAATTTGAGTGTTTTCAACATGTTCAAGTACGACTTGAGGTATTTACATGCAATTCAAGCATCGGTTCAAGTTGGGTTCAAAATCAAAGTTGTTCATTTCGCGGTAATCTACAACTTTGCTGAAGGAATCGAATTAATTAGGGACTCAGATTGAAAGTTACGAAGCCTTGAAGTTATGAGTTTGTTATATTTACAATATTCAACACTTAGAATTTCTTTGGAGTGTTTGTTTATATAGTCAGACTGACGACTTCGGGTTCGATTTTCTCTTAGTTATCGACTGCGAATAAAAAAATATTCAACTGCAAAATTGTTCACCTCGCGGCAGTCTACAACTTTTCCGCAGAAGTCGAATCCATTCGGGATACGGATCGAAAATTACGAAGCTCATAAGTTATGAGTTTTTCATATTTACAATATTTAACACAGAAATTTTTTGGAGTGTTTTTTATGATCAAGTGACGACTTGGATCGATATTCACGCGATTCTTGGCTCCGTGTTAGAAAATGGTCAAAACAAAGTTGCTCACTTAAAGCCTACAACTTTGTCGAAGAAATTGAATCCATTTGGAGCTCGATTCAAGAGTTATAAAGCCATGAAGTTTGAAAAAATATAAATGGTGAGTGGTTGCGAAATTGCGGTAATTTTTCAGTAGTGATTTCATGACTTTACGGACATTTTTGAACATGCTGCTAGTGTCATATCGAGAAATTTTTAACACGAAAGTTGCTCTATGTTGTGTTCTCTTTCAATCAACACCAATGTCGGTTCATTTAGACGTTTGATTATCAAGATATAAGGTCATAAACATGGGCTCGTGGCTATGGCTGAGGTTGGCGTCATGCGGAAGCAAGTGTGTCAGCCTAAGATTGTTTCTTTTGGCCAAGCATTTCATGCACATCATGCATCATGGAAGTAAAACACACGAAAAAGGAAACAAAGTTTCTGCTAACAAACTCTCCTTCACTCACTTCTTTCTCTGGCTCTCATAACAGCAAAGATTGATCACTTTCTTCCACCCTTGACTCCTCTAACAACCTTCTTCTCTCTCACTCTTCTCTCTCCATCTCTAACAAACTTCACACTCTATCTCTCCATCGCTCACCCTCCTTCCCTACAACCTCCCACCGCAGCTACCGCATCCTGGTATCACTCGAAGATGAATTATCGTGTAACAAGTGCAGGAAAATGAAAAAACTTTGCCACCTATTTACTTTTGATATAACCGAAAATATATTTTCTATTCATATTGAAATTCAAATGCTTAAAACAGTAAGTCTCATGTTGAAGTTAAATCATGAACATTACAAAAGTTTGCAAAACCTTCTCCAAAAACCCTATTATTCTCAGTCATTTTATTCACTCTAAATCTTCATGCATGTGGTTCATCATATCAAAAGGAGCTAAATGATACTGAATTTAAGGTAAAATTCTTTCATTTCAATCCATATTAATCACATTATTCTGTTATCATCTTGAAAAAATGTTATGTTAATATCGGATATGTATCTCCTGTTTATGCATGAACGTAGAAAGTATATTTGGTTCCTGTTTCTACATTTTCCAGCTCCATCCTTTTCTTATTTGCTCACGATGTTTCTTAGTTAATTCTTTTTTACATATTAGGTATGGGGCATCGATACCATTCTTAAACCTATTGTGTCTCAAGATGTTTCACATACTGTTTTGAAGGCAGTCGATGTTCTGAAGCATTTTATAAATGAACAAGAATATGAATTTCGTTATGACATGTTGTAGTGGATTTGTACAGAAGCCACCAAACAAGACTTTGATGTTGTGATAGGAAGGTCCGATAATGGTTCGAATTGAAGTGCATTTGTGACTTTGACATGCGAAAGAAGTGGGCAATATAGACACCTTCAATTCGGAATTTGAAATGATATCGATTTAAGAAAATGTAAGTGTCTATTTAGGTTGTGTGGGTATCAATTGGCAAATAATAAATGGAGGTTTAATGTAATATGTTATTTACATAATCATAATTTAAGTGCAAAGTTAACAGGTCATTCAATTGCATGTCAATTCTTGTCGGAAGAGAAGGAATGTGAGTCTGACATGACAATTAATTTGGTATTCCCAAAAACATATAACTTTAAAGCGCAAGAAATTTGGGATTACATCAAATATCAAATAAGTGTACAATCAACACTACATACTGAAATGCAACACCTTTCAAAATTTCTAGATGATAATTACATTTTTAAGTACTAGAAATGTGAAGATGGAGTGACTGTCAGAGAGATATATTGGACTCATTCTTATTTCATAAAATTGTTTAATAGTTGGTCCATGCACCATTTTATTTCTGATCATGCTCTCTATACTATATTTATTTGTTTCTTTAACCTTTAACTAAAAACATAGAACGTAAATATTTTTGGAAAAATGATTAGTTTCACATAGTTTTTTTACTGGTTCTAACATCCCACAACCCTCGTGAGGCTTGTTGCAACACAAAAGGATTTGAATCACTCTGTTTTGAAACAAGTTTGATCAACATCCCCTCACCCCAAACAAAAATGTTTCTATCCAAACTAATGAAAACTATCCCAAAAAAATAAAAGATATACAATCTTCAACTTGGTTTCCTTCTTGACATTGGATGCATTCCTTTGCTCTATGCAACAAAGACATCACAAGGCCAAAGACATACGCCAATGAAATTACTGACGGACCCTCCCAAAAAAGTGTTCAATCTGCAGGTTCCCCCTGGATTGCATACCACTTGCTTTATTAGGTCTAACCTTCAACCTTTTGAAGCTACTGAATTTTCCTTACCATCCTGCAAACCAAAAACTTCTCAAGTCAGTTGCAGATTTAAGCAAAATCAGCAAATTAATGTGTAAACAACCTACTAAGATAGTGAAGATACAAATTCTGGTGCTTACAATTATAACATAGTATAAAGGGGACTACAAATCAAAGAAGTTTGGATAAGACATAAGGATCCATACACTTGGATTGCATTAAAACTTAACTCTTCGACAAAAGTACATAACTTACCAAGGAGGCTTGGCTGGGATTCCTTAGAACTTTGACTGTGCCACCTCTACCATCAGCTCCTACGGATATCAAATTTCCTTTTGTGGATTCACCATTTTGCCCACGCTTGCACCATTTGCCCAAGAATCGTTGAGATCCATCAGGACCAAGCAATCCACCAGAAAAGCATATGTCCACTGAAAGTGAAGAAGGAGATTGAAGAAATTCAATTTTAAGTTTTCATATGTTTCACAAGTTTTTTGGATAGACTTATTTGAGCTTGTCTACTAGCAATGCATAGGTGTGAAATAAAACCAAATAGATATAAATCAAATTGTATAGGAGAGCTTAAAGAAACATCTTCTAACATGTTCATAAATTGTTGTCAGCTTATTTTCATCGGCTCTCTAGAATAGTTTACAAAAGTCAAAAACAATGACTTAATTTTATCTTGTGTTATAGAAATAGCTTATACATAACCACTTATAAGATATGCTCTTATACTATCAGTTCTTAATGAAATTGTTTATCTGGAGAAGGCGGAATCTACACATTGTATATATAAAAAGTATAAGGATAAATAAGCATATTTTTAGAGTGAACTAGCAGCATACCTGAACTTGAGGTTGTTAATGGTGATTCCTTTCTAATGTTAACCGTTGGTTGAGCTTGTTTAGCATTGGCTTGTAATGTCACATCTTCATCCATAGTGGCAGCAGTAGCATCAGCCATTTCAGTGTCAATATCAAATCTTGAAGACTCGTCCAAATTACATATTCCTTGCAATGATGTTTTAGTCTTTGAGACAGGTGCTGTTTCTGGCTTTTCTAAATCAACCTTGTTATGATCTTTGTATTCAATTTCATCGATAATGATACAATCGTCATCCACATCCTTATTTTCTGTAGCTTTGGAGTTTTCTATCTTCAAAGATTGTATAGATTTGAGGTTGTCGTTCTTATTCAGATCCACTCCAGACTTGGGTGTTGGACTTTGTTTGCTTTGCTCTTTAGAAGAAAATTTGTTAGCCATCGATACATCTGAATTAGAATTGATTTTATTTTCAACATTCTTGGCAACTTTTAGTAGCTTCAAATATTCATTCTCTTTTACTTCCAACGCTGTCGCCAGTTCTTGTACCCTTGCCTAACAATGCCAACAAAAGTTAAGAGTTAATATCATGCACATCTATTAAAAACTTCATTGAATGCATTGATTCTTTGGATTAAATCATCTTACTTGACTAAAATACGCTACAAGTAATTCAAACAGAACACTTACCTTCATTTTATTGATCTTATCTTTAGCCTTCTCAAGCTTTTTATTATATCGAGCCTCACCTCTTCCAAGAAGATTACACTTGGCCATTAACTCTTTGTAACTCCTGCAAAATAGGTGCTAACACAATTTATATTCCGAGGCAAGCCATATAAAATTTAAGTCAAATGATACCAAAAACTATTTCAAAATATCTTTTTGTGAATAAATCAAAATTTTGGTTAACCTGTTCCGCAAGACAAGAGATCTTTTCAAAGTGTCGACTGTTTCTTTACTGTTGGCTCCATTACCCAAAGTGGCAAGCTTCAAAACATCGTCTTCACCAAGGTCCAAATCAGACACTCTGCAGTGAAACGATGATAAAAATCAAACATGTTTAATGATTTGGTGATTGTGATTGACTGATAGTGTATGTAAATTAAATCTATAACATTATATCATAAACAAATTACAGATACTCAATCAAAATGCAGCTCTACTCACAATTTCAATGCTGCAAGTTCTTTAGCCAAAGCCATGTTTCTCTCTTGCAATCTAAAACGCTCCAAATTTGACTTCTCGAGCTCCTAATCCAGCATGAAATCGACAAAATTTAAAGTGAGCTGTAAATTGTCATTTTATCACAAAAGAACAGAAGGTTACAGGGTAATTTACCGTTGATTTCGCACGAAACTGGACTTGTATGGATGCGTTTTGCCTCAAGGCTTCATTCTTTGATGCTATTTCTATCCTTTTCTGCTCCTTGCAAGTAGAAAGCTGAAAGAATAACATTGCCAAAAAAATTCAAAATATATCAATAAATATGAAAGACAGTTTCCATTCAATCACTATAATCGTTTGAAAGGACTATGAAAACACTTATGGAGATAGAGTTTAATGAAAATATGTACATTTTATTGCAAAGAAATGAATCACATGGACCAGTTTGAATCTCATCACTTATTCACCCATTCACTTCTATTAGTCCAAAGCTCAAGCAGCCACATATTGAGGTGTTACTAACAGACAGGCTAAACATCCAGTATCTTAAGAGACCTTGATATCACGTTTTAATCCAAAACCTCAAGGCTTTGGGTGGAGGAGTGGTGGCAAAATCTCTTAGTGATCCTGGATGCAGTTAGTTCATTGTTATTCCCAAAAACCTCTCCAAATTGTGGTATCACATCCTAAATTTGGTTTAGTGGGGAGGGAGAATGAGATCCAAGTGTTAATCAAGTCTAGTGATGTAGGCAACTCTCACTTGAGACGGAGATTGTTAGAATTCAAGTGTGACTGGTTCCCACAGCAACTAACAGTGGAGAAAATGTGGGATGCAATGTTGTTAAACTCAGCCGTTCGGCCGTTATCTCGGCTCGGAATAGCAAAACCAAGAAAACCGCATCAGACTGTGTCGTTCTGACAAATATGGGTGACTCGGCTGGAAAGATGGCAATAGTGGGATTGAATTCAGAACAATGCTGCTTAGACGCGGCTGCTCTGGCAATGTCACCTGTATATGTTATTACCATTAAATTTTATTTCTAAATATGAATACTATTTATGATTAATTTAGTTTTTTTAACTACTATGTGTTCACTAGTATTACCTATATTAGAGTCTGTGTCACTAAAACACAGGTCGTTCCCCGCTCTCGTTCTATTTCATTTTTGGAGATGGTAGCGTCACACTGCTATCCGAGACAGATAACATAGGTTGGATATATAAGACAGATGACTCATACTTAATGCCTTAAAGTTTTAGGTGGAGATATGGTGTAAAAGTCTCTAAGTGGTCTTGAACATTTAGTCCACTACTATTCCAATTGCCCTATAAACTCTCCAACAAGCCACTCATGCTCCCCTCCACCAAGTCGAATCATGGCTCTAATAGCACTTGTTGGAGAGTCCAAGGAGCATCAAGAGTAGTAATGAATGAAACGCTTGGGACCACTAAGAGACATTGACACCACAACTCCATCCAAAACTTCAAAGCATAGGTATATGGATCATTCTCGAATATCTCCCACATTTCTAATTGATATGAAATGGATTGCTCGCGCTTGAATTCCAAAATGAAGTTAGTATTAAGTTATTCAATTCAACTACGACTTAAAATAACAAGTCACAAAAAAAGCATGAATCTTGAAATTCTTTCTACAACTTTTTCGGTATGATTGTAGTATCTCCCGCAAGCAAATGCATACACTAATTTTTCAAACCAGGTACTAACATATAGACAGAAAAGCTAAACCTCTGAGATTTTCATGCTACTACATGTCAATCCTGAATTCCAATTCAAGACCATCAGTTAGTTCTCTCTCTCTCTCTCAGTAGCACAATCGCGCCTCTGTAAAAAGACATGCATGTGCCCGTATCAGTGTCAGAAACCAACACTAACATAACATGACACTGACACATGTGATTACGTTCAATAAATTTATTTTTTCAAACTATTACTGGCGTCGACATGATGTCATGGCCTATGCCCGTGTTTGTCCAACAAATTAAGCTAAATCAAAAATACCCAAAAATAAAAAAATTCTAGAAATTGAAAATACCTCATCTTTAAGTCCATCCAATTCCTTAGTTTGATTCTCCAACACAGTACTAAGCCCAGAAACCTTCCCTTCCAATCTCTTAACCTCCTTCCGCAAAACCCCAGCATCTTCCTCAACCCCTCTCTGCTTCTGAGTAACACCACCTTCCTTCACATCTCCAACCGATTGAAAATAAAGCCGACACGCATCTTTCACCTTACAACCTTGCTTGCAAACAGGACAGGTACGTTTCTTCGATGTCGCACAATACTCAAACCATTGCTGCAAACTACACAAAATCAAACAAACCCACATCGAAAAAAAGGTAAAGAACGGAACTTTTAGGGTTTTATTCGATTAACGATGGGATTCAGGAGGTGAGAGGGTTTACCAGAGCTCGTGGAAGACGTGACCGCAGATGGTGACGGATTGGAGATCTTCGGTGATGGGGTTTAGAGATTCGTAGCAGATGGAACAAATGATGTCGGCGAACTGGCCGCTATCCACCATCTCTTGCGGTGGGGTTTTTTTTCGATGGGATTTTTTGGCCGCAGTTTGTCGAGAAAAAGGAGGGGAGAAAATGAGGGAAAATTTGAAACCTGGCGCGGTTAAGTTTTGTGAGAGGGAAAAGTGAAAAAATGAAAAATAGGTAAAGCCATATGAATGTCACGTGATCGTTCAACTTCATTGTGAATTTATTTTTGCAAAGGGAAAGGTTAAAAAACCAAATCATTATAAATCAAATTATGAAGACTTTTACATCTATTTTATTTTAGGCAAAATATTTTTTGGTCTTTTAACTATACTTTGGAGTACAGTTTGGTCCTTATCTAAAAGTGTCAAAGTGGTCCTTTAATTGTTCAAAAGAACCATGTTTATCCTTTCCGTCATCCACGTTAGTCAAAGTCAAGTGAAGGGTGTACGTGGCGTACATGTGGCTGACACGTCTTAATTAATTATCATATGTGGATTATAGTAGCTGGACACATATTAATGTATTAAAATAGAAAATAGAGAAAATCTGATTCATAGAAAATTGAGAAAATAGAAGTAAACACTAGCGGGCGAAAAGACACATTACGTAAACGACACTCTTGAAGGTGAAATTGAAGAGGAAATTCGTTGAAAGGTAAGTTTATTCTGAAATCCATTGTTCTTCGCTTATATCTAGGGTTTATTCTCCCTTCAATTTTTTCTAAAATCTTTGTTCTTCTCGTGTATCTAGGGTTTCTAGGGCATATTCTAAAATGGAAGAAATTATGAACATTACGATCCACCATAATGGTTATTTTGTTAGTGACGACCTGAGTGTGTACGAAGAAGGTGAGATTGCTGATTTGAGAGTAGATGCTGATAAGTGGGGATTTTTTGAGTTGATAGGTGCGATTAAGGAACTAGGGTATGCAGAGATAGAGAAGATATATTATAAGGATCCAACAGCTGGGATGAATTTGTTGTATGATGACATAGGGGCCTTAGAGATATTTTATCTATATAGGGTCCATCTTAGTGTTGAAGTCTTTATTCAACACATTGTCCACGATTTTGTAGATGACAATGAAGTTGTGCTAGATGAGATTCCATTTAACGTGATAGTAGATGAGATTGAGGAGATGTTGAAGGAAACAAGGTAGTTGTAGATGATGTTAGGATGAATGATGTATGAGTGTAGATGATGATAAGGTGAATGATGTAAGGGATGATGACAATGTAAATGATGAAGGGGATGACAATGTGAATGATGTAAGGGTGATGACAGTAAGAATGATGTAGGTGATGACAATGTAAATGATGTGGGCTGATGTTAGATGAATGATGTAAGTGTATGATGATAATGATAGGGTGAATGATGTAAGGGTTGATGATAATGTGAATGATGTACGGGCTAATGATGATGATATTGGACAAAGGGCTAGTGAGGTTGATGATGTGAGACTTACTGATTCGATGATAGTTAAGGATAGTAGCTTCAACTATGATAGTGCAATGAAAGTAGTATTTGATGATGATTCGATGAATATGATCACGAACTTGAAGAGGAAGAGGTAACTTAGATGATTGTGAAGGAGTAGGCGATGAACAAGTAAACAACAAAATGGTAAGAACATGTGATGATAGTAAAGGAAGTGATAATGAAAGTGAGGATCTTTGAAGTGATTGTGAAAGTGATGATAGCAATAGAGTTAGGAAGGAAGTATCCATATTCAAGATTCTAAAAGATATGACCAATTACAAATGGGAAGTGGGAACTTATTTTAGTACAAAGAAGATTTCAAGGAAGCAAGTACCACTTATGCATCAAAAATGAAGAGGTTTAGGTTTATTAAAAATGACAAGGTAAGGATTAGGGTTAGGTGTAAATTTGGATGTGCATAGGAAGCTTTGTGCTAAATTGAAGATGAGGATTCTTGGCAACTAAGAAAGGTAGTTGACATTTATAGTGCATGATGAGAATATAATGTGAAGTTGTTGAAGACTAAATGGCTCGTGAGGCTACTAAATTCACTTAAAACCAACCCTAGAATGAAGGTGAAGGATATTAAGGAAAAGGTTTAGAGAAAGTGGAATGTAAGTCAACAAACCAGGCTATAAGAGTTAGGTTTGCGACCAAGAGACATGGTTGATGGATCATTCCTAAAGATTATCAAGGGTCATGACTATGCATGAGTTACTAAGATCTAATCACGCTCATTGTCAAAGTTAGTGTACAACACTGCAGAAGGTGGTGATGATCGAAACTACATTTCAAAAGGTTGTACATATGTTTGGCACTTGCAAGGAAATTTCAAGTTAAGTAGACATTTCATTGGACTTGATGGATGTTTTTGAAAGGCCTGTGGAGGTCAAATACTTGCGACTATAGAGACCCCATGACCAAATGCTACAATAGCATATGCGGTGGTGGAAAGTGAAAATAAACATAGCTGGACATGGTTCTTAGAATTGCTTATAGATGATCTTGGTGGGAAGAGGAATTCTGCATACACATTTATTTCGATCAACAAAAGGTATACTCTAGTATTTTTTTTCCCTTTATTGTTGTAACTTTTCATATCTCATGTTTAATTTCTTGATGACATGGGATTCTGCAATGGAGGAACTCCTACCTAGAGTTGAACAAAGGTTACATGTTAGGCACCTTTACAATAACCGGAAGAGGTATCCGGAAAAACTAAAGGAAATAATATGGAAAGTTGCCAGTCAACACTACCAAGCTTGGGAAAGGAGATGAGAGTAATGAAAGATCTCAATGGAGAAGCATACAAACACATGATAGCCACACCTCGAGGTTCTAGCGAGATCATATTTCAAGACCGAAAACAAATGTGATGCGATTCTCAATAATATGTCGAAACATTTAATAGTGTCATCTTGGAGGCAAGGTCGAAGCCATTGATAACTATTGGAAGAAATTAGGATATACATGATGGAGAGATGGGCTACAAGCGGATGAGGTTTGACGGAAGATGTTGATGTCTGCTAACATTATGAAGAAAATTGAAAAAACAAGTTCATACACAAACGTATGGCTAGTCGGTAATTTGAGTTAATGATTTTGTAATTGAATTTACCAACTTCTATGTTAAAATGGCGATTTTATTATTTGAATTTGTGTTAGGATGTCTGATGAGCATATATTTGAATTGAGGCATATGGAAAATCCAGTTGACAAATTGTGATCAATCTGAAGGATGGAAATGTTCATGCAGGGAGATGGGAACTAGCGGCGCCTTGTGTGCATTCACTACAGCAATTAAAAGTAGGAACGAAAACATTGCGATTATATACGATTACTATAAATCAAGATACATGCAAGTGTACAAGCATGTATACCCTGTCAATGGCTCAAACCTATGGAGCGAGCAAGTATCTGATGTTCCCCAATTTAGGAAATGCGGAAGGCCAAAGAGAGAGGAATTTAGAGAAGGAGAAATAGATGGATCTGATAAAAAGATGAGGAGGACATGATTCATCATAAAGTGTAACAGGTGTAAGAAGTCAAGACACAACAAGCTTACTCGCAAGGTGCCTTTTACTAGTCAAGCATCTCAGTCAGCCCCTGCACAAGCTACTCTTGCATCAGTAACTGCCCAAGCATCTCAGCCAGCATATATATCAGTGGCTTCTCAGGCATCTCAGCCAGCATTTGTACCAGTGGCTTCTCAGCCAGCATCTGTACCAGTGGCTTCTCAAGCATCTTAGTCAGCATCTGTACCAGTGGCTTCTCAGGCAACATCTATACTAGTGGCTTCTCAGGAATCTCAATCAGCATCTGTACCAGTGGCTTCTCAGGCAGCATTTGTACCAGTGGCTTCTCAGGCATCTCAGTCAGTTCTTATTTCCTAAACATCAAAGAAAGTTGCTTCTAAATCATCAAAAAGTTGCCAGTTAGAAGGCCAAATGCACCATTTATCCCACCGGTCCAACAACTAGGTTGAATGCGACAAACTATTGTAGGTCCAACAACAAGAAGGACAACACCAACTAAAGAAAGCAACACCAAAATGGAAAGTTTATGATTGCTTATGTTAAGTTTAGGATTATGTTAAGTATTGTTGTATACTTGTTTTGATCCTGTAAATCGAGTTGTTTTGGACCTATGGAACTATAATATTAGCTTTATGTTTTGGACCTATAATATCGGTGTTATGTTTTGATTGTGTAATGTATGAATGTTAGTGGTTTACACCACCTTATAATTAATGTTGTTTACTTTGTGGACTGTAATAATATAGCGTTGAATTCAAAATACTATAATTCATGCTAACTTTGTTCTCATTAGAACATTCTAATTAAACATTTGTTGAATTCAAATACGAGAACATTACATAGCACATGGTCCAACATTCTAATTAAACATTCTAATAGAACATTCTAATAAAACAATTATTACAACATTTTCCATATGACAAATAACAAAATAATACATAACACTCTTTTATTTTATTTTTCCAAATTCATCATCGTCTTAATTTGCATTTGTAACTCTAGTATCTTTTGTTTCGGACCATCATTTGTTGCCTTTAAAGATAACAACTCAATTTTGCAACATCAACTTAGGTTTGCATCTTGTCTAACCGACCCTTTTGCTTCTTCATAAACTGGTCTTTCTCATCCACAACATCATCATAGTACCATTGAAAATATCCACGTCCAATTTGTGTTGAACCACCTGTTATTTCAATTCAAATATTAATAAGGAAACTCGAATTTCCATAAACATGAAATTTCTTGATATGAAGAACTAATTTAATTTCTTTTGTACCTTATAATGACGACCCCAAAATTGCTTCCCAAAATTCATCACAGTAGAAGCCCTTGAAGAACCATGTCCCCAGACCACATATGGGTTTCCATCCGAAACCATCTACACGGAATCACTCTTCACATTCGACTCAAATGGACACTACCACAATGGTTGATGATGTCACTTCATTTTCCACAACCAATTTCAAAATCGAAGGTAATTAATGAACCTAGAATTTGGGCGGGTTGAAGAGAAGGAACAAAGCGATGGAATAATCCAAGGTAGAAGAAGAAGATTATATCAGTCCATGTCACTGCCACGCATATACAAGATAAACGCCTATTAGTGCCTTTTGACGGAAATGATTACTTTGGTCCTTTTTGAACAATTAAAGGACCACTTTTTAGAGATAAGGGACCAAGCGTACCCACAGGTATAGTTAACGGACCAAAAGGTATTTTGCCTTTATTTTATTTGATTATGTAATCTCTTTTAAAAGAATAAACTTTTTTTATATTCTTTGAGTTTTGTTCTTGTTAAAAATATCTTTCGGTGATCTCTTTGATGTTAGTGGTGGCACTATTATACGGTCTCAACCGAGAGATCGAGTTAGGTGTTTTTGCTTGGAACATGAACAACTATGACATCTTGGCAACAACTTGGCTCCTTGTTGTTTAAGGATATTCTTGTACATCGGTTCACCATCTCGACTCACACCGAGAGATATACTTCAATTGAGCTAAAAATTTGAGATGTGCATAAGCCCTAGGAGCATAAAGCTTGAAAGGGTGAGATGTTCGAACAAAGAATCTCATAACTCCTCGACTTTAAGATTATATCCTAGCTCAACCTTGATCCATCCAAAGATCGGCCATAACTCTCGCGATGATGTATGATGGTGTGTCGGTCAACAACGATTGTGAATATCTTTACAAGATTTCTTCTCTCTCTCTCTCTCTCTCTCTCTCTCTCTCTCTCTCTCTGCTTTGATTTTATGGAAAAATAATAGCATTATGACTCTAAACTAATTCAACTTACTTAGTCGTTTAAACCATTGATTGGATAAAACCCAACGCCTCTTCCCTTGTTCTTCATTCACGTAATACTATCTTCTCTTCAAAGTTGCTTGAAGTACATGCCTAAACCAACCGATCACAAACCACTTCAGTACTCTTATTATTATCATACTTTATTTTTCTTAATTTTATAATGGTTATAATATGTGAGTGTGACAACCTAGAAATGTCTTGATCCCTCAAAATTCCCGAGATGAGGGAACTTAAGATTTATGCATGAGGAATGCAAACATTTAGGAAATTTTGATTAGATCAAATTATTAAGGAAGTTTATGGTGATATTTTTGCATATTATAGCGAAATAGATTCAAAATATTCATTGTCATACCCCAATTTTTACCTAAGATACCATCTCATATCATTCACATCCCTTGAAGGTCCGAGGCTATCCGGATCATCAAAATCGTTTTGTAACACCTCTTCTGAATTAGATTCTCACTTGAAGGTAAGTGCTCAAACTTTGAAATTCATGATTCATGCATTACAGGATGAAAATTGCAATGTCATCTTGTTTATGCATCTATACGATCATTAACCCTCAATCAATTGATATTTATCATACTGCACCACGATTTCATTAAGCTTTGATTAAATTAGGGTTCATCTGGTTTTCACGAATTAAGTAATATTACACTAAAATAAATGAAATTAAATTCCACCAATCAATTCCTAGTGAAAAAACGAGCAAGTTTCATGTTTACATCGTTCAATTTCATCAAGAAACGAGAAAGTTATGAATCAAAGAGCTTAAGGTTGAAGATGAAGATGGTGGCGCGTTTTCAGAAAATTCAAATTTTCGTTTTATAATATAATTAACTAAATTGAGATAAATGAGCGGATGTATATCCACCCTTAGTAAAGCGTGCCTTAAGTCACTTTCCCTCAGTGCGGGGTTCAAATCCACCTCGCCCGGACCTTTTCATTTTTTTCCTATTTTTCAAATTGTTTTCAACCATTTTCACAACTTGATTTTCAATATAATTTTCTACCTTTCAAGCCCATGTCACTTTCAAGCCCATGTCTGAGTTCAACACTCACCAAGGCCAAAACATTTTTTAAACACTAGTTTTCTTAAGTTTTTAAACAAACTTCAACATTTTCAAAAACCAATCAAAACTTCTCATTTTGAGATGATTTTTTACACACTTGTCATTTAGTATATCTATTTTAAAATTATGTCAAAAAAATCCCAATTTTTTTTTATTTGATATATTTTTACAAGGTTAAAAGTAAGACTTTTTTTAAGTATTTTAAAATGCTTTTCAAAATGTTTTCTTCTTGATTTTCTTTAACCTAATCTTTTTCAAACACTCATGTGAATAAACTTTCACTCTTCAAGTCTTTTCAAAATATTCCAAAATGTTTTATTGACTTACACCTCCTACACCATGATCCATTTGATTTATTCCTTGAAAATACAAATCGAACTAGGTTTCTTTCTAAGTAAATCTTTTAAACTCAAAATCAAATTGATCATGGGCCACCCTTAAAGTGTAAGTCCCACCTCTTTACATGCTCAAGTATAACTAGCTTTGTTCACTTGTTTTATCTACTTGTCATGTAAACATTTCTTTACCATTTTAGTTCTCCCTTGTATCTGTCCAAGTAGTACTAGCTTTATTTGTTTGTTTTATACATTTGTTTATATATTTCCTTTATAAACTACATATGAATGCACACTTGCACGCTTTGTCATATATATAATTGTTCATGTTTATTTATGTCATTACAATTAGTATAACAACTAGGTTCCCCATAGCCTCCTCTTGGGCTTTATCGGAAGAACTCCCTAGATTGAGTTTGCCTCATCTTGGGCTTCATACAAAAGACTCCTTGTTGATTTGGCCACCTCTTGGGCCTCATATAGAAAAGAGATATGGAAATCTCAATGACCTCCTATTGGGCTTCATACAAAGAATCTCCTTAGCTAGGATAGAACCAAAGAGTATGGTTTCGGTGAAATCACTCTTAAAACCAAGCCCATTATACCTATAGCCTCTTGAGCTTCATACAAGGACCTAGATGTCCCTCGAAAAGCCTTCTCTTGGGCTCACAATACAAGGACCCTCGATGTCCCTCAGATAGCCTCCTCTTGGGCTTACAATACAAGGACCCACGAGCTTCTTAAAAGCACCCCCCAAACAAAACAAAACATTTCTCCTCAAAGATGAGACATGAATTATCTCTATGGAAGAAGTATCTCATCTATAGCATCGCATTCAAATCAAACATTTTCAAAACAAACATCTTTCTTAACCTAAAGTGGCATACTTGTACACTCAAGTTTAACGCCCATTGCTTACAATGAAAGATTCAACGTTTTTAAAAACATCTCCTCATTCTAAGAACTATAAGCAGTATACTTATACACTCAATTTAAACACTCATTTCTTACAATGAAATATTCAAACAATCCATTTTCAAAATGTATGTGATGAAATATATTAGATACATTTTTCATTAAGATGACACTTGTCGTTGTCTCTTAAAATCATTGCTTCCACTAGCACCTAAGTGGGAACTACGATTGCTCTGACTTTATCAACCTCCTTTTGAGAATACATAGGCACAAGGTCTCACCCGGAGGCAGACTTTTCTCTCTCA
>CM038796.1:89651979-89702649 GCA_021764765.1 Vicia sativa | reverse complement strand
GAAGGTATAATGATGGTGCAGCGTTTATTCATGCTGCGGTAAGTCTAACCGAGGAACTTATGGGCAACATATGTTTCTTTTATGAATTCGAGCAAAGAAAAGTCATGCTTATTTTGTGTACATTTGGTTGAATGGTGGCTGCCCGGAATCCAATTTGTTTGTTAAATCTTGATTTTGAATTTAGTTTCGTGTCGCGTTGTTTGAACCAATTCGAATGAGTAGCAATTGCTTTGTGTTTTGGAATTCAAACAATGAAGTCTTGGTTGCAATAGGATGTTTCTTCTCGTAGCATTCATTCGATTTAAGTTGAATATTTGAGTGTTATCCGTTTATGTTCATGGTTGCCAGAATTATATTTGTTTGATCTTGGCTTGTTTCGAAATCAACTTTCTATGTTTCGATTTTGGATTTATTAATGGCACGAGTTTCTTAGGTTTTAGTTTCATTTGTGAATTGAAATCTTTGAATAAACATTTACTTGATTGTTGATTTGTTCATGTTACATTCATGCTAATTTCATTCGATTCTAATTCGTTGCTTACTAACCATGTTCTAATTTGTTGCAATTTCAGTTTATTTTATTTTTATCCCACATATGCTACTAACAAGTATGTTATTTGTGAAGACATCCAAGGATTGTTCACAACACTCACTTTCAATTAGAACATCTACGCTTGCTCATTAGCATTTTAATGTTCATGTTACTATTTCAATATAATATTTAGTAATGTATTTTTAATTTTGTAAATATATAAAATACTTAGTATTTTTATTATTATATTTAGAAATGTAAATATATAATTATGTACATATTACTTTTGATTTTATACTCTACCATATTCGTTTGTAAATAAATAAGTTATATTGTAATGGTCCTCCTTGTGTTGTGATTTCGAACTTGGAATTCAATTTGACTTTCGAATGCGTTTGAACACAAATATATCGGTTGTCTTCTTAGAGTTGATTCCTACATGAATCTATTCTAATTTTAATTTAATAAAGTGCAATGTTCAATAATTGATATTTGGGCTTTGTAAGCTTCTCTACGTTGTTGGTTTTATTTGTATCTCGTGTGATGTAGGGACTTCTACCCAGCTTTCATCCGATACATTAAGCTTAGCTGATTCTTTGCGCCCTTACCTAACATCCAAAGCCTATACTATGTGATTCTCCTTCTTATCTACACCCCTAAATCTAGCTTCAAAACATGCCATCTCTAAACCCTTACCTATTTTCAATTATCAATTATCTCTTGTTAATTTTATTTTACATACGCAAATAAGTCTTATTTTGTATTAAATAATTATTAGTCTAAGATAATTTTATTTGATATTATTGATTAAACTATTAATTAATTTTATCAAATAAAATTGTTATTCTAATAATTATTTAAAGGATTTGACGGTATTGTGTTAATACTTACTTGTCTCTTATGTGATTGTATGGTTTATTCATCAATTGTAATCCCACATACTTGTCTTAAATTAAATTATTTTCTCCTCTTGGTTCTTAACCAAATTTCCTAAAGGGTTTCATAGTTGAGTTTGGGCATGGTCATTCTCACAAGATTAATCAAGTTTTGACCTTGGTTAATCATAACCCCATTCTCACCTTGGCCCATATACCAAGTGTTCCATGCAAAAGGGTTTCATGGTCGAGGATAGGAGCACCTATCCTCATGAGATTAATTAAGTCCATATACTTGATTAATCATGACCCGATTCAACCTCTCTTGGTCCATACACCAAAGCATTATAAAACACTTTCAAAAATCAAACTAATTTAATTGAATTTGTTTCAAAGATGAATTTCATAAAAAACTTGGATGTTGTTTGTTTAAATCGTTAGATGATAGCCTAACGGTTTAAACAAATTTGAAGTCTTTAGATTGTTGGATGATAGCCCAATAAGCTAAAAAACTTCTATCTGCGTCAAAAATATTGTAGTAACATTCAGTTAAATTGTTGGATGATATCCCGACGGTTTAATCGAATTTAAAGTCTTTAGGTTATTGGATGATAACCCAATAATCTAAACACTTTTATTCGCATACTTAATAACATGAACCTCGCTTCACTTCACCATTTTTAATATAATGTTTTTGGGATGACAAATGACTAGATGAGCTCACTCGTCTAGTTTCTAGTATTTGAATCATTAGATGTTAGCCTAATGTTTCAGTACTTTTAACCCCCTTAAAATCAATTCAACTCACTCATTTCTTTTTCGCTCATATGCGATTATCAAACTCTTTTCTTACAAAGAGTGTGCAATAGTCATTTCAAATACGAACAAAGACTTAACTTTTCAAACAAACTAAACAAGTCAAAGTTCAAGCATTTGAAATGTCTAAACGCACAAAACGTTTTTCGTATAAAATCAACACAACCAACCAAGACATTTTTTAAGAGGAAATACAGAGTAATGACTTTCCCATTGCATGAGGGAACATGTAGGCACAAGGTTTTGAAACCGCGGTGAACTCAAAATACTAAAAATAAAAATCCTTTCTCCTCTCTCCTTTCTTGATCATTAATTAGAAGATAGCATTATTATGATAACACACTTACACACACATGAACTAAATGGTTCCCATCGAGTACGATAGATGTGAGGGGTGCTAATACCTTTCCCTTGCATAACCGACTCCCGAATCCATATCTATTGGTCTCGTGATCGCCCTATCTCTTTGCTGTGGGTTTTATTCGATATTTCTCTTTCCACGCTTTGAATAAATAAAAGTTCGATGAAGACTTCATTGTAATCGAATAATGATGATTTTTCGAGGTGCTTCATCAACAAATATAAGATGACAACAATAAAGACAAAAAACATCTATATTATTAAATTTGAAAACCCTCAATATGAGAGTAAAACCACTAGTCGTCCAAACTAAATAAAAAAGATCCACTATAATCAATTCAGGATACAAGAGAGTCTTAAAGTGATGCACAAAATAGTGATAACAATCGCAAATCACAAAACAAACTAACATACAAAAATAAGAATCAAAAATTTTTTCTTTCCCTATTTTATTTATAAAATAAATTAATTTTTTAAATATATTAAACAATTAATATATTTAAACATTATATTCAATTGCATTAATTATTCAATGTATTTAAAAAGTTAGTTTTCTTTTAATAGTTTTCCTTAAAAAAATATTCAACTTATTTTCAAAATATTTATAAATGTAAAATATTTTCTCCCCAAAATAAACCAAAGCCAAACCCCAAAAACCGGTAAAGTTGAAGGACTAAATGCTAAATAACCAAACTTCTTTACGAGTTAGGTTTTCCCAAATTTGTATGAATTAGGGTTTTGTGAAAATCAACGGCGTCTTCGAAATTCTGCAACACAGAAGCAAAAATGTCGAAGAAGAACAATCTCGCAAAGAGAAAGAGGCAGCACGAATTCGAACTCCGAAGTACTCTCTCCCTTTCGATTTTCCCACAATTTTTCAAACTCACTCTTCAAATTTTCATGTTCTGATTTCATAGTTCTGACGATTTCTTGCAGGAGAAAAACTCGAGCAGGAGAAGAAAGATAAGAAGCTTCAGGCCAAGAAAAATAAGATGAAAGTGAGTGCTTCCTTTGATTCCTCAAATTCATTTTTCTGCTTTCATTTTGGGATTGTTGTTTTGTACATTTTAAAGATGAAAAATTGTATGGTTTTGTTGGGAAAATTTGTTTAGGTTGATGGCAGTTTTAGGAAAAAAAAGAAGGGTGAAAGTGGATTTCAGGTGGGAAAGAAGAAATTAAAGACTAAGTTATCAGCTTTGTCTAAAGCTAAAGCTGCTCAGGCAATGGAGCTTGATAAATGAGGTAGCTTTGTGAGGTCTTATTTAATGAAATGCCGACGCCGATGCATTTAAATCGATAGATGACATAGTTGTTTATGGTTCTGTTTCTGTATTCTTTTTTGTTTTGAGCTATTTGACTATGAGGGTTTGAGATTGAGAGCTATATTAGGTATAGCTAATCTCATTGTAGTTGCTGTCCATCTCGCAGTTTTGTCTCTAATCAAGTTGCTACTCATCTTTATATCTTGTAATTGATTGATGAGATTTTACAGTTATGACTGGAAAACATAATTATCTATGTCATTAAATTCACCGCTGGAAAGGGATAGCTTTTCTAGGATACTTCCTTTTCCCGGTTTCTGAATTGGTAATGTGTTACATGCATGCTAGCCAATGTGGTGTAACATGCTGCGTTTGTTTTGGGAACACGATTTAGAAGTGTTGGATGCCTAACTAAACACACGCACATACATATGTGCATGTAATCTGTTTAGACATCAGTGTTTGGTAGATTATGTGTGTTATGGATTTTGTTGTCAATAAAATGCATTCAAATATGCAGGTATCCATATAAGCGGAGATTATTCTTCTTTTACCTAAATGAATGATAGATGATAAATGATATTCATATCTATGAATCTATACGAAAAGGGTTTTTTAGTTTCACTTATCACACAAAGGTAGGTGAACCAATCAGTGTTAATAACTGGTTTTAGTTTTGCTGGAAAAGATACCAGTAAAATTTGATAGATTTTATATGCAAATCAAAACTATAGCTCTGTTTTTGTTTCACTTATGGCAATTTGGCAACATGAAGTATTTTGCCTTTTGCCTGTCTTTGCCAGGTTAATGAACTGCAAATTGCATGTTCTTTCTTCCTGGCCATGAGATTGGTTTATTGAAGCTAAAATGCCCAATTAGTATAGAATAGAAAGCTAAACATGTTTTCTTTTTCCCTCAAAATTGTCGCCTACTAGGATGCTGAATACCTCATTTTTTATTCAACAATCATTGCAGAGTAATTCTCATTCTTAACAACCATAGTGAAAGTCTCTAGAAAATAGAAAACTTAGGGATCTATATCAGAGAAGTTGGCTTCAAGTAAAAATTCCAACCTTATATACTGCTTCTTTGTACATTTTTTTCTTTTTAATAACAATTTTCATTATAATAATGAGTATAAACTCATCTTCAATTACATGAATGTGGTAAATCAGCAAATATAAAATTAAGATAAACATACAAAATAACAGGGTATGAGTCTATTCACTTTAAAGAATAAGAAAGAAAACAAATTTAAACTAGAAGGTGTGCCTTACCCCAGCATCACAACATCAACAACCAAATAAAATTGATCAAATCACAGTCTAAAACAGTACCTCAACCTCTGATCAAGTTCACTAGAGGAGACAAGCGACACCCGATCAGATTGAGGCCTGCATATAGTGTCATATATCGCGTCCAAACTTCTTAGAATTCTTAGAAACTCACTCGGATGCGAAAATATACAACCTGACTTTAGGTGAAGCCATTTCAAAGATATAACTTAATCCTCTTCCACCATTTTTTTGACAATGATTTCCACATTTTGAAAAACATGTTCATTATTTGCCTTCCAAATGATCCAAATACAACCCGATGAAACCGATCAAATCAGATGCAATCGAGAGCCACCAAAACAACACCTGAACCTTTGACCAAATTCAATAGACTAATTGAGCCAACTGCAATCGAATTGAGAGCCTGCACATAGATGCCATATATTCTTGCGTCTATAATTCTTAAACACACCCTCAAGTGTCAAAATTATTGAGAGATGTTTTCTTCGGTCCAACTTGACTTGAGACAGCCATTAGAGTCTTCGCATATTCAACCATTTTTTCAACAATGATTTCGTCATTTTAAAAAATCTTTTCGTTCCTTACCTTAAAAGTGATTCAAATATAAGCAAATTACAATTAGGGAAAACAAAAAAAATATGTATCCGTGGGTAAAATCCGTCACGGATACAAAATATATACTTTAATAGATATCTACATGTAAAATAAATAAAATAAATAGATATTCAAATATCTATTTAATAAAGAATAATGAATATGAGTTTAATGATATTATGTCCGCAGACATCCATATTCTTTAATAAATTATAAGAATTACTTAAATATTAATTTATTATATTATGTCTTCTCATCTTTTAAAAAACTATTTTATTTAAAGTTTTATTTGAAGAAAATCTTTTAACATTCCATACAAATATAAGTCATATTGACTATTTCATATTTAAGTTTTTTCTTTACTCTATACCTAATGTCAACAATTCCACCTTCAAACCAATCACTTTTCACATCACACGAAAAATATATAATCTTGGTTTAGAGTTTGGAACAAGGTAATCTCCATATCATCTCATGCACTTTGTCAAAATTGCCTTGTTCCAACTCTAAATCATGAATTTCACCTCTTTTTGAGTCGAACTATCTAAAGTTATCTGATTGATATCCTTCCACCAAAGATTTATCACTTCCCCCTTAAACAACTCCCTCATTTGTTGTTCCATATTTGTTTACCAAATTCATATACCATAAACCTTTTATTTTTCCTTATCACTTTGCAAATCAAAATTTTAATCCTCAATCCCTTCTCTGATAGGCCTACATACATTTTTTCAAGTCACTCAATTTATTTTTTCTCTCCCTCATTCTCTCATAAAGCTAGATATCGTTTAAAAATAAACTTTAATTTAAAAATGATACATGTCTCAGGCGTGAAGAATGAGAGAAAATAAATCAATAAATCGTGTTTACAAAATTGATTCTAATATAACTATCTTATCAACAAATAAAAGGTGACTATTATTCCATTTTAATAATATAGACTTCACTGTCTCTATCACCTTGTTTCAAGTATTCTCCACGAATTCCTTATCGAAATATGGAGAAAATTGAATGAAGCATTATCTATTTTACAATTTTGAGTCCTTGTTCTCTCTACTACACAAACTTGAGGACATTGATTCCAACCAACATTTTTTTTTGAAATTTACTTTTAAACTTACATCAATTCAAATAACACCATATTTTCTTTTATGATTTCAAATAACACCATATTTAGAGAAGGGATTTGTAGAAGAAAAAAAAAAGAGAAATGTGTAACATTTTTTTTATAATTGTGCATTATTATATTTTTAATTTTTAGATTATTATAAAAATATAAATTATATTTGAAAATTTTATGTAAATTCTTCAAAATATTCTAAACTCTTCTTTAATATAAATTTCCAGTTTTTTTATATTAGAAAATTTTGTATTACAAATAAAAACAGATTCTCAGAAATCCTCCTTATCAAAATTCTTCAATTTTTTCTACTCCTCATTTTTATTTTCTTTCAAAATCCTCACATTCCATCCAAACTCCCAAACGAAATCTTAAAGTTTAATATTTACAATAATTAAATGTTATTTATTATGTTATTTGTTTTTCGTAAGAGGTTTGAGTTCAATACTCATTCGATCCATAAATGAAAGACTAAAAGAGTACCACATGCTCTTAAAGTATGTTTAAATAAGTTAATTGAGAAAATACTAAGTAATTTAAATAATAAAATAGAAATTTATTTATTTTTAAATTCTTTTGTTTAGATAGAGTATTAAAATTATTTATTATTAAATTTTTAAGGTCATTTTCATAAATTTTAAAGTATGCAAAATAAAGACCAATTTATAATTTTTGAAAATTTTGAAGGGATCAATTCATAAATTTTTGAAAATTATTGGAACTATTTGCAATTTTTGAAATTTAAAGAGTGAATTTGAAATTTTCATAAAATATGAGGAACATCTTGTAAAATTTGAAAATGTAATAATAAATAATTTAACATTAATAGAGTTAACGCAATTTAAAATTATTTATTTTGGTATAGTTGAAATTTTGTAAATTTAAATTGAATAAAATATTTTACAAATTTATATTATTTAAACAATTCTCCATATCTTTTATCTAAAATATAGATTTTAATCAAGTCATTGTAAATTTCTTAAATTTTTTTTATTAAAATACTTCATTCAAACATAATTTTAAAATATATTTTATTACTAAATAAAGTAAAACGACTAGAAGAAAAAAATGAAAACAAAAACTATTTGGGAAGAAAATATGCAACTTGGGAGCCTTTAATTAACAAGATGAAAAAGAGGCTTTTCGGTTCTATGTCCTTCTACAAGATGTCGTCTAACGTGGCAAAGGAACTTATGAGTATTCAAGGTAACTTCTTATGGGACAGAGTGGACGGGACTAGGAATATCCATTGGGTGAGTTGGAAGAAAGTTTGCCTTCCTATAGAATTGGGAGGCTTAGGTGTGAAATTTTTACCGGATTTTAACTTAGCTCTTCTTAACAAGTGGCGGTGGAGAATTTTAATAGGGGAAGACAATCGTTGGATTGATATTCTAAAAGCTCGTTATGGCGATGGCTGCTAGTGCTGTTCGTGGAGTAGATTCGATTTCGCAATCTTATTCAAATTGGTGGAAGGACATTATAAATATTAGAAAGCTATCATCTTTTGATCCCTTTTGTCTTTATGTAGCGTGAGCTCGGAAATGGACTTCACATTCCATTTTAGGAATCAAAGTGGTTGAGACGCTTGTTTAAAGGAGGAATTCGCATTTATTCTTGTCGCCTTGTTTGAAGCGAGTTTCGGTGGCTTGTATGGGAGGATGGAGGGATGGATTATGGTGTTGGGGGATTTAGGCATTAATGCCATTTTGTTATCTTCGAGAGACAAGTTGGGGTCCGTTAGTCTTAAGTTAGAAGATGTCATTTTGAGATCGCCGATGGCGGATAAGGTGGTGTGGTTGGGGAATCTAGTGGTAGTTTCACGGCTTCCCGTGCTATAGATTTTATGAAAGAACTAGAGTACCTTTTGGCCCTCGTAGTAGAGAGGAAGTTGCTTTGGGTAAGATTTGGAAGATGGACGTCCCGTTCAAAGTCAAGGCTTTTGGATGGAGATTTTTGTTGAATAGACTTCCGATGAAGGATCTTTTGGTGGTAAGATGAATTTCTTTTCAAAATGATTCCATTCTTTGTTCTTTTTGTGGGAGTGAGGTGGAGTCTTTAGATCATGTCTTTTACAAATGTAGTGTGTTAAAGAATGTGTGGATAGAAATAGCTCTTTGGTTAGACAAACCAGTAGATAGAAATGATAATATTCTTTCTAATTTTTGGGATTGATATTATTTTTGTAAAGAAAATAAGGTAAGAGATTGCAAATTGGGTGTGGTGTGGTTGACATCTACGTGGATAATATGGCTTGGGAGGAATGGTATATGTTTCCGGGAAGATAGATGAGATGTCGATAACTTGGTTTGTAGTATAAAATTTTTGGTGTGGAAGTGATCATACATATGAGATATTGTTCACTCCAATTATAATTTCTATGAGTTTAGCAAAGATCCTTTGCTCTTCCTCTCAAAACTGTAATTGGTAGATAATCTCTTCCTATCTTGTTTTATTGGATTTTGTTTAAGCCCGTTTCATTGTGTAAAAGGTTAGAGAACCCATAATTCTCTCATTAATATAATCTTGCTTAAAAAAAAATATAAAATAATATTTAATAATTAATTCTTGTTAATACATAATTTATTCACTAATATAATAATTTATTATTTAAAAATATTAAGAGAGATATAAACATTTTTATCAATTAAAGTGACACAGTTCATATGACTAATTTATTGTATAATTTTGTTTCATGTTATTATTGAATATTGCTAACTTATGAGTTTTACGATCCTACATTGATTTAATTTTAAAATATTAAAATTTTGATCAATAAGTATTTTGTTTAATTATTTTAGATTTTAATGTTTACTTTAAAAAATGTAAACTTACATGTTTTGAGGGACAATTATTTTTAATCTATAAGGATTAACTGCTTTTTGGGGCGCTTTTGCAATGGTTGGTTACTTCCAATTTTATTATTGCCGAACTCTTCACAATTTTCATGCAACCTCCTCATTTATTACTAACATTCTCTCATATATATAGATTTTTATCAAAATTATCCTTATAAAATACTGGAAATTTAGTGATTTTCGGTACATATCAGAAATTTCGTAAATATTATTGAAAATTGTGTGAGAGTTACCATTTTATCTTCTAGGAAAAAAAATCGGAAATTCAAAATTTCCGGTACCGTATATTTGAAATTTTTGGAACGTATAATTAGTGAAAATGCATATCGAAAATTTTAAATATTCGATACCGGAATCAATACATGATATTTAAAATTTCCGCTAAGTAGAAAGTATACCCGAAATTTGAAATTTCCGGTACCGAAACAATATCGGATATTTAAAATTTTCGGTATGGATTTTAGTTCAAAAGTAATCGGAAATTTGAAATTTTCTATTGTTGCATCGAAATTTCAAATTATAATACTGGACTTCAATTTTTTAAATTTTTACACTTATAAACTTATAAATTTATACTTGAATAAAATACACGATAAAATATCAAACCGTGGTGATATATAAATAACATTAATGTCATCCTAGAGTTTTATTTCATATACAAAGATAATATATATGTATAACACGTTAAAATATAAATATATAATTTTGGATCCATGATTATTTAAAAGTAGGAAAATAATAGGGCTATCAGGTGGCTTATTATAAAGACACCAACGACAACTAAACAAATTAGACCAACACGTGGACTCATAACCCGTACAAATTATGAAATATTGGTCAAGTTTGTAATCCATAAGACCTTTCCTGCAAAGATCACTACTATTCGTAATTATCATAACAATGACAAAAATACAAGGGAAACAATAGTGTATTTTGACATAGTATATACTTGTTTTATTTTTGTTTTTTCCGTGCATGAGCACCTCTAGTACGAGTTATCTCCTCTACCGCCTTACCAGGGGCAGCCCTAACATGGTGAACATTAGATCGATCCCTTCCTCTAGCTTGACCTTCCCGTGGTCCAGTAATTTTCCCTTTATAGGAAGATGCATGAGGCATGAGAAGTCATTCAAGGTGATGGTCATCTCGCCTACAGGTAGGTGGAAAAAAGACATCTCTTAGTGCAACTTTTCTGCAAAAGCCTCTTGCATATCGTGGTTTATGGTTAGGTACATAGAAGAACATAAACCAACAAGGTTGAAATAACAAATATCATTAACGAACCAAGCATTAGTGGGTTGTGGCAACTATAGTATCTTCCTTATATGGTTAATCATTTTCAAACAATCAAGCTCTTTTAAAAAGAAAACATGCGCATTAGAATGGGTTTAATAAGGTGACAACATATGTAATGCAAAATAAATATATCACTCCATAATAGACATGCCTAGCATCATGATTTACATAATTTTAAGGTAAGGGGTATCAAACGGCCCTCCTGGATAACTGATAAGTGTCAAATTGTAGTTATTGTTAGTAGTATTTTGTGGCACTTATTAAATTTTTTCTTTTGATTTCTTTGTCAAAATCCCTTCAAAACAATACATGATGTTTGGATTTCAACTGGATTATCTCAACACTTGTTCTATAAATGGTTTAATCAGATGATCCTTATTGATTTTTTGGTTCTTCATTGTTATTTATAAGATGTTTGAATAATTCATGTGGATGTTATTGGTCTCATGGATTAGGGTTTTGTTGTGCTTACTTGTGGAACAAGCTATTTTGGATCATTATTTAAAGAAGAAGAAAGAGTATATTTCAGTTGACTTTGGTCAAAATAAACTACGAAATATCCTTTTGGTTCCTTAACTTTACCGGGGTCTATTATGGTCTCTTAACTTTTAAAAGTATCAATATAGTCCCTTATGTCTTCAAACAATGTCATTTAAGTCTTTTCCGTTAAATTGTTGCAAACAACCTCTATTTTTCAATGTCGACATCCGACGTGGCATATGTCTACTAGCAAGGTCATCAAAATCAACTATAAAATATCTTTTTTGATTTCTTGACTTTACTTCAGGGTCCATTATAATCCCTTAACTTTTAAAAATATCAATGTAGTTCCTTATGTCTTCAACCTCTGTCATTTAAATTATTTCCTTAAATTGTTGCAAACGACGTGGCATATGTTGCAAACGACGTGACATATGTCTACTATCAAGATCATTAAAATTCTAAAAAAATTCCAAAAAATTCCATTCAACCTATATTCAAACCCAGGCCATGTTGGATGTTGGATATGTTACTTTACCACTGCTCCATTTTAACTTTATTTATTTGGTTACAAATCAAATATATACTAACCTTGATTATTTGTAAAAAGAAAATTCAATCCAACCAATATCAAATCCAAACGCTCTTGTTATCATCTTCCCAGAAACCCATAAATGCTTTTGTTATCATCTTCCCATAAGCACTTGAGAAACCAAATCAAATCAAAAGGATATTCCAAAACTAAATCACCAACTATACCTTGATTAACGATACATACGATGCAAGAATAACAATAATAAAAGCAAGAAATGGATGGACGAAACCCTAGGATGCAAAATGCATCGATGAATACCGATATTATTGTTGCTTTGTTAAAGTTGATGTTGAGGTTGTCTCGACGGGAAGAAAATTGTAACATCGTCATGTCCATGTTCTAATGGGGAAGAAGACCATGATGGGGAAGAAGATGGTGATGGGGAAAACAAAAACATACATATATATAATAAAGAATATGCGTTAAAAAAGAAAGATAATTATGAATGATGATACATGACCTACTTGTGGAGTTTTATTTCGGTGGCGTTTAGGGTGGTCAAACAACATTTTGACCACCATGGAAAAGTGAGATTTTTATCCATTGATATATTATTATTTATATTCAATGGTTCGGATCTTTTACCTCCTACTTGTTGGTGACTTTTTTTTTCTAACTCCAAAAATAACTATTAATCTTCTTCAACCTTCCATCTTCTTTATATTCATCATCATCTTTTTTTTTCTATTAAAATTCATTTATCTAAAAAAAATTCTTCATTTTAATGAGTTAATTCATCTATCTAAAATTAAAATTTTCATCTTTAATAAGTTTCTTATGCTGCCGACCTCAATATTAAGTGAAAGATGTAATCAGTAAACTGTGGACCTAAAACAAATTAAAAGTAGTAATATATCAATCAGAAATCCATTTCCCAATTTATCATCACATGTCTAAAGTTATTTTAAATTGCTTATAAAAAGTTTATGTTAAAACTGTGTACTTGTGATGAGTCATCAAAAGAATACACTTGTGATGATATATATGAAGTTTACGCGGTTAAGCAACATACATAGTCGTTGAAATTGCTTCAATTTTGTTCCAACAACAATGTCTTTCTCCTTAAAATCTATAACCATTTTTTATATTTTCTACATCATCTTTTTTCTCAATCTCTCATCACTAACATTTTTCTTCCATACAAAATAAACAACAATATCAACAAAAAAACTCAATCGCAAGATGAAAATCCATTTGCATCATCACCATCACCATCATCACCTTTTGCAACATCTCATTATTGGAGTACTCACATGATGGGAACACCAACAATCCTAAGCAGTCACCCAGACAACAAAAAAAGAAGAATATTTACAAATTGGTCCAACAACAACTCCAAGTTCAATATAACCAACAAGATCATCCTTATATTCAAAATACTCCCGTTGAAAATTCAACCAACAGTCCCATGGAATCAATTTTCACATGTTCCATTCTTGGAGCAAAAAAGGTGAAGGCACCGCCAATATCTGGCTCAATCGTAACCACCATTTTCCTATTCCAATCTCCAAATATACTTATTGAGTCAAATTGGAATGTGAGTAAATATTGTTCAATCATATAAAAATGAAAAGAAAGTAGAGTTTTGCAGTGAAGAAATCATAGGGAGGTGTTGATGTTTCTTGGTATTAACCATAGCAGTATATGTCAATGGTGTAGTGGAATGAAATAATGAGCAAATTCATGTTTGTAGATTAACATCAGTGTAATGCAACACATGTGGTATGATGGCAATTGGCTTGGACAGACACAATAGTGTGATGAGTTGTTTTTTCTCTCTCCACCATTAATGAATTATATAAGTTTTTATAATATTTATACGACCTATTTTACTTGTTATTGCAAGTAAAAACAACAACTTTCTCTTAGTAGTCAAAATCTTGTTTGACCACCCTAAACACCACCTTTTATTTCATATACAAAGATAAACACCACCTTTTATTTCATATACAAAGATAATATATATGTATAACACGTTAAAATAGAAATATATAATTTTGGTTCCAAGATTATTTAAGAGTAGGGAAAATAATAGGACTATCAGCTGGTTTATTATAAATACATCAACAACAACTAAAAAAATTAGACCAACACGTGGACTCATAACCCTTACAAATTATGTAATATTAGTCAAGTTTGTAATTCATAAGACCTCTTCCTGCAGCATTACTACCATTCAGAATTGTCATATCAATAACAAACAATACAAGGGAAGCCACATTGTATTTTGTCATAGTATATACTTGTTTTATTTTTGTTTTTCCGTATATAATTGTCTTTAAATAATCACAATTTATAGAATTAGAAATCAGAGTGAAACTTAAAAGTAATTAAATTGATATATTTGTAGTTTTATTGTATATCAATTAATAGGAAGTGCAGTTATCTTTTATAGTTGTGGTTTATGATAGATAATGCGTTTGTTTGAAATTTTTAAAATAGAAATAAAAATCCTTCATATTATAACTAGCTAATGATTTTTTTTAACTATGACTAATGAATTTTTTGAGTCATGGTTGATTTGATTCATGAATTAGTAGCATTTATGTGTGGCACATAAGGAAAGGAAAACATCGTTGCAAACGATTGAGATTTTTGAATTAGAATAATAAACTCTTAAAATAGGTTCATAGGTAGGTATAATTATTTTAGAATTCTGGCTTAAATGAATTTTGATCTACTTTAATGTTTTTTAATTTTGAAATGTCTTATTTTTAAAAAAAATTAATGACGTGGTAGTGATACTGGGATAATTTATTATATAATAAATTAATAATTTTTATGTATAAAATGAATTGTTTTTATATAATATATTATTAATTTTGAGAATTTCTTTTTACATTCTTACACCTTCTTAGCCACCGTTGACGAAATTTAATTTTTATTTTCAAAATTCGGAGATGTAGCTTCGAACGCATCACAATTTTTTCTGAAGATTTTTGGAGATTTATTTTCGAATTATGAATGTCATTTTTATAGATTCAGATGTATGTTCGAAGATACGAAATTTCATTTTTTCAAGGGGGATTTCGGAGATGTATTACCGAAGTTACAAAATTATATATTTTTTGGCATGTTTCTGAAATAGGGTGTTTTCAGATCTCTGAATCTTTGCATCCAATTCAAAGATAGAGTGAATTTGAAGATGTATTTTCGAAGATACCCAATTGTATAGAATTATGATTATTAAATTTTTGGTACTCGAAATAAACATCCAATTTTTAGACAAATCCAACTTTTTCTAGCAATGTTTTTAGATAGTAGGACAACGATTACCGAATATAATTAGAATCAAAATTAATTTTAATTCTCAGATGTAACAATTATCTTGAAACAAAATTGTGCAACTTAGAATAGAATGGGGTGTTATACATAATATCAATGTTGACAATACTTTTTTGAAATGACACCCTTATGGAATCTAACTGCAACTTCAACATTGTGTTCACAACATCCCAGCTTGCACATAAATCACCACGACTTGTAGTCAACATGTTTTTAAATCTCCAATGTGTAGACTCCATCCTAAAAATCATAAACACATTACATAAACAACTCTCAACTTAATGCATAAACATATTTCATGTTAGAAGAATGTACTTGTTTGCTGTTGTGTTCCCTAAATGAGTGATTCTGTTAGTCTATGCATCAACAAACCTTTTTTATATGGTGTTAACTGTAATGCCCTGAATTTAATTAATTGGTTAATTAAATTATTGAAGGATTTAATTATTGGGTATAGACGAAGTTTGAGAATTTAACTGGAATAATTGGATTTATCGCAATTATTATAAGAGGCATTTGAATTAATAAGTTATTTTAGTTGATAGTCGATAATCGGATAATTAGTTTAACCAGAGAAAATATTATTGGTAAATAATAGTTTTATTAAAATTAATATTAGAAATAATATTAGTACTAGTAGAATTATTAATTAATTAGTTGAGTTAAGTCGATTTTGTGAGTGAATCGTTAAATTAATAGTCTGATGAAAATTAGTCAGAAGAAGAATATTATTAGACTTTAATTATCATTTTAGAATTATTAAATTAAATGTAGAAGATTAATTAATTAGAAGGATGAATTAGTATTTTAAGGGTATTATTTAATAAATCCAATTTACAATAGTGACCCACTACTAGTATTATTATTATTATTATTATTATTTTGTAACTTGTAGTAACCATATAAAAAGGAAAATAAAAACAAGTGGTATAGAAAAAGAGGAAAGAGGCACGTAGCAGAGAGGAAAAGGAGAGAAAAGATGAATAGGGTTCCTAGCAGTGTCCATTGACTGTCCGAGATTGGCGTTTTTCGGTCGATTTTTCGAGCTCCCTTCGATCCAAAGGTAAGGGGTGGGGTTCGACTAATATAAGATCGCATAAGATGCGGCGGTGAAGAATATATGGTAAGCCACCTGAAGTCATTCCGATACCTCGAAATGGAAGGTGAATTCATCGAAACTCCCTGTCAAGCTTTCGAAGCAGTTCCACGAGTCATTCTTGTTGACTCCCCTGTCACTCCTGAAGTTACTAAAGTTCCACCAAAAATGGCCTCACTGAAAGACGCCCAAGCTGCAGTTGAAGAAGGAAGTCGTACTATTTGGGGTCAGCTCCCTGATCTTCCTTTCAAATCTGACAAGACTAGTTTAGGTTTCACCACCAAGGGTCAGAAGATGATACGCCGCGAATGTGCCGGCAAATTCCCCTTCCACATCAGCAAGAATGGAGTCCGTGCTATAGAAGACGACGATAGCAACTTCGACATCAGCAACTAGATCTTCCCAACTCCAGACAACGGACTCAGCAATTTGAAGACTGAAGATGTCATACCAATCTCCTTTAGACATGAGTAATTGCTTTTTATTTTCTGTTATGCTTTTCATTTTTACGCTTCGGACAATAAACTTAAAAGCCTAGTGCCTTGCCCGGGGCATCACGGCTCGTTTGTGAGGGTTATTATTTGTCATTTTCATATTTTCATTCAATAAAATCATTGGACTTTTGCATTCAAATATTTTGCTCTTTTCTTTCTTTTACTTTATTACCCCTTTCAAAAAGCTATGTGTTCTTATACACACCCACATGGTACACTGCAGATTCACTATGAATCTCGTTGATAACAGCTTTGCTATTGCTAAATATGACTTCGATAATCTGATCTACCAAGCCGAAGACGAAGGTGAGGAAGATTGTGAAGTGCCAGGAGAGCTTGCCAGACTGCTACAACAAGAAGAACAGGTTATACAACCACACGAAGAGCCATTCGAGGTTGTGAATCTGGGTACTGACAAAGAAAGAAAAGAAATCAAGATAGGAGCAGGTCTTGAGAGCAGTGTCAAGAAGAGATTGGTCCAGATGCTGCGAGACTTCGAGATTTTTGCTTGGTCCTACGAAGATATGTCAGGTCTAGACATTGACATTGTGGTACACCGACTACCAACAAAGGAAGGTTTTCTCCCTGTGAAGTAGAAGGTCCGTCAGAGGCCCCGAGATGTCGAGAAAATCAAAGCCGTTATGAAGCGCTCAATGCCGGTTTCCTAGACGTTACTTCTTATCCATAGTGGGTTGCAAACGTGGTGCCCGTACCTAAGAAAGATGGTAAAGTGCGGATGTGTGTGGACTACAGAGATCTGAACAGAGCAAGTCCGAAAGACGATTTTCCACTTCCACATATTGATGTCCTGGTTGATAACACCGCCCAACATAAGGTTTTCTCCTTCATGGATGGTTTCTCCGATTCAATCGATCAAAATAGCTTGAAGATATGGAAAAGACTACTTTACGCATGGGGCACATTCTCGCTACAAAGTCATGCCGTTCGGATCAAGAACCGGGCGCCACATACCAACGTGCCATGGTAGCATTGTTTCATGACATGATTCATCACGAGATAGAGGTCTACGTCGACGACATGATAGCTCGATCACAGACTGAAGAAGAGCATCTTGATCATTTGCGGAAACTATTCGATAGAGGCGAGGAAGTATAGACTAAGAGTTAATCCCAATAAATGCACATTTGAGTCAATCGTAAGCTCCCCGGGATTTGTTGTCTCGCAAAAAGGTATTGAAGTTGACTCTGCCAAGGTTAAAGTTGTTCAAGAGATGCCAGCTCCCTGCACCGAGAAAGAAGTCAGAGGTTTCTTGGGACGATTGAACTACATTGCTGATTCATTGCGATCAACTTCTACTAGGAGCCAATCTTCGTGTTACTGAAGAAAGATCAAGTAATGGAATGGAACAACGATTGCGGACTTTTGACAAAATCAAGGAGTACTACAAAATCCTCCTATCCCGATGCCGCCCGCCAAAGGAAAACCTCTTATCATGTACTTGACAGTATTAGAGAATTCAATGGGGTGTGTTGGGGAAACATGACGAGTCCGGGTCGAAAAGAGTATGCAATATACTACCTTAGCAAAAGTTTACCGATTGTGAAACAAGATACCAGCTCGAGAAATCTTGGCGCTTTGGCTTGGGCTGCTCACGACTAAGACAAGATATGTTGACTCACACTACTTTGTTGATCTCAAGATGGATCCGATAAAATACATATTCGACAAACCCGCTCTCTCGGAAGAATAGCAAAATGGAAAATGATCTTGACCGAATACGATATCCAAGATACTACTCGGAAGCGATCAAAGGAAGTGTAGTAGCCACCATTTGGCTCATCAAGCCATAGATGACTATCGCCTATGCATCCGAGTTTCGACGGAGATGTTTGGCTAGTTACCGATTGCGAAGAACCAGGACCAGACGAAGGACCTGAACTAGGATCCCGATGGACCATGGTCTTTGATGGAGCCTCAAACGCACTTGGCAATGACATTAGCGCCATCATTACATCTCCTACTGGCGGGCACATGCCTTTCATCGCCAGACTTTGTTTCAGCTGCACCAACAACATGGGCGAATACAAAGCGTGCATCATGGGTATGAAAGCTGCTATTGACTTAAGAATCAAATTCTTGCAAGTGTATGGAGACTCAGCTTAAGTGATCAGTTAGATCAAAGGTGATTGGGATACGAAGCATCCGAATCTCATCCCATATCGAGAGCATGTTCTAAGTCTGATCCCTTACTTCGAAGAAATCACTTTCAATCACATTCCACGAGAAGAGAATCAGTTAGCAGATGCATTGGCTACCATGTCATCTATGTTCACGGTCAGATGGGACAACGAAGCTCCCCAAATCATCATCGAAAAGTTTGACGAACTAGCATACTGTTGTGAACTTGATACAAAAGAGAAACCTTGGTTCTATGAAGTGAAAAGGTATCTCAAAGCTCAGGAATATCCCGCAGGGGCATCTGTCAATGACAAGAAATTATTAAGAAGATTCGCCTCCAAATTTTTCCTCAGAAACGACATCTTATACAAGCGCAATCACGACTTGTGCTTACTCCGTTGTGTAGACCAGAAAATAGCGGAACAAATCATGGAAGAATACATGCATTCAAGACCACTCCATTGGACATACAATGGCTAAGAAGATTCTAAGAGCAGGTTACTATTGGTCCACAATGGAAGCTGATTGCCATTGCTATGCTCGATCTTGCCATAAATGCCAGATATACGCAGATAGAGTACATATACCTTCAATACCATTGAATGTTCTGACCGCTCCATGGCCTTTCGCAATGTAGGGCATCGACATGATTGGAGAGATCAAACCCGCATTCTAATGGACATCGTTTCATCCTGGTTGCAATTGACTACTTTACCAAGTGGGTAGCCTCATTCGCATATGTTACCAAGAATGTTGTGGCTCGATTCATCAAGCATAATCTTATCTGTCGGTACAATGTCCCTGAAAGGATTATCACAGATAATGGTACCAATCTCAATAACAAAATGATCACCGAACTCTGCACGCAGTTCAAAATCAAGCATCACAACTCTTCTCCATATCGGCCTAAAATGAACGGTGCAGTGGAAGCCGCCAACAAGAATCTCAAGAAGATCATACAAAAGATGACAGTGACTTACAAAGATTGGCATGAGATGTTGCCATTTTCTCTCCACGGTTACCGCACCACGGTCATTAACATCTCTGAGGGCAAACCCCTTCTCTTGTATATGGTATGGAAACATCCTACCAATCGAGTTCGGATACCCTCACCGAGTCCTCTAGGATGTAGAGCTAGGCGAAGAAAATGGGTCCGCATCAGCCTTGACCGGATCAACTTGATCGACAAAACTCGCATCCATCTTCCGCAGCATGTATCTATCGGCGAATGATCGAGCATTCAACAAGAAAGTCAAGCAATGAATCTACCAAGTTGGTGATCTAGTAGTCAAGCCCATCATCCTCCCACAACCTGAAAATGGACTCCCACCCATGACGGACCATTTGTAGTCAAAACAAGATTTTCCGTGAGCTATGATACTTAGCGCCATGGATGGAGAAGACTTTCCACACCCTGTGAACGCAGACATAGTCAAAAAATACTACGCATGAACGAGACCCGCTAGGTCGGCTGGCCTAGGCAAAAATAAGGGCATCCTGGCGAACCAAAAGGTTCGGGCAAAAGTTAAGGATATATATGCAAAAGTGTACACCCGGGAAGTTGAAAACCCAAAGGCGGTTTAAAAAGGTATCCCGTAGACGAAACCCGAAGGGCTGCCTAGCAAAGTTAGGATTTAAGCGTACAACTATGTCTCGTCAAGATCACCTACTTACAGACTATACCACTATCAAAATTCAAGATTCAAATGGAGAAAATCAATTCAATCACTTTCTTTTGACATCAAGGAGATGAGATAGTCGAAAATATATGAGCAATAGCATAGTTGAAACTCGACAAGATTGTTTCCTAATAGCTTTTTACTATTCTGATAATTTCCTCTTACTAGGATATTCGTCTCTTGTATACAAACTTCCTAACTATAGGTCACTTTTCAAATTAATGCATGTCCTCTTTTCCTTTTCCAATTTCAATTTCTATTGTTTTGATTGCATAAAGTCCAATGTTTGATTTGAATGATTATATGCATCTGACAGTAAACATCTGTTCACAAACATATGAAAAGTGTAAAAACAAGCGATTACTACAGGCTCTAGGAATTGAGATGACGACCAAAGTCACCAATGCATCCCCACAGAGTCACTTTCACAAGAAATGCATCCACAGGATCATCAATCCCCCCCATAGAGCCATCGCTCTCCCTACAAAGACAAATTTTCTCCGATGAAGTACTGGCCTCCTCCCAACAGTGTTCCAACACTTCAACTCTATCACATTAGTCCCCGAGCAGTGATCCTATCAACTTCATCAAGCTTTAACTCTATCATGTTAGTCTCTGAGCAATGATCCTATCAGCTTCATCGAGCTTCAAACTTTATCACATTAGTCCCCGAGCAGTGATCCTATCAGATTCATCACCTCAAGTGATTCCTATCAGATTCATCACCTCAAGTGATTCCTATCAAATTCATCACCTCAAGTGATCCCTATCAGATTCATCACCTCAGTTGATCCTATCAGCCTCGTCAAGCTTTAATGACCCTATCAGCCTCGTCCAACTTTAATGACCTTATCAACGTCACCACGGCATGATCAGACAGTGGCAGATTATGACATTTCACGTCATCCCCATCCAAGGTCTATGCACAAGATCCTCAGCCGAGTATTTCTCGATCATTACTGTTCTTCCAACAACATTAATATCCAGACCCGAGATTTGGTCAGATAGTGCATCGGAGGAATCTGAAGCATCTCTTTTTCTCCCCAGTCAGGTTTTTCAACAACTTGGACCCTAAGTGAGCGTCATAGGTCTCCAGTAGAACACTTCTATCTTCTTCAAGATGGATATATTTTGAAATACCACAACATCTACATTCATACATCTACATAAAAGTCATAACATATGCATACATCATAGTAGCATTATCATACATTATCATGCATCATAATCTGCATAGGACTAACCATATCCTGTCAAGATTTTATCTCGCCCATGGTAAAAGTCGCCCAAATAGAAGGTCAAAGATTAATGCCCGAAACAAGACGAGAGAACTATCTGAAAGACCACACAAATTATTTCCAGGCAATAGATTATGGATTAACACCCGAAACAAGACGGGAAAATTATTCGCATCCAGCCAAGTATTCATCTCAGGATCAAGGGCCCTTGGAGACATATCTTACACGGATTTCCAGCCTAACACAAACCCTAGAATTTTCTCAAAATTCTCTCAAAGTTGGTAAACTCGTGTTCTACTTTCCAGCCACTTTCAATCACTTTTAAGCATTCCATTGTGATCCTGAGGTATGTCTGAGTAAGTATGCATCATCATACATGATCATAACACGTTGAAACATGCCATATGAATTGCTTCGATTTGCATTTTTTCTTGAATTCGTGTTTTACATTTGAGTGTGTTTTGCTTGCAACTAATGCTTTTAATGTGTTCATAGCATGATATAGAACATGCTCAAGCGTCGTTGGAAGTTTTCCATGGCTTAATCACTAGTTGCCATTGTTAGGCGTGAACTGGAAGAGCTTCAGTATCTCGCCGTCTAGGCCGATTCTTAACTATTTAACACCACCAATCGATTCAGAGCCCTTGAATTAGGTATAAGGTACCTTGTTGCATCTATATTGCTTATTTTACAAGTTGATGATTGAACACAATCGAAGAAGATGACCGGAGTATTGTCTCGATGCTTCCCACCGCCTATAACCCTTACCTATTTATGGGTTCGTAGGATGAATGGATGTATCATCGCCTCACGGTTCACCTTGCACGCACTATGTCATTCTCCCTATCGTCGTGGGTTCAACCCCACCTTTGCAATATATTTTTCCCTGCTTGCCTTGGGTTTCCGATTGCCAAGTCACGCCTGTAAGCTCCAGCCTGGATCCTTTCCACCAGTGCCAACTGGTGTCACCAAAGCTCGAAGCCGGGCCTCATCAAGATTAGAGTGCCAATCTCCTAGCTCAAAATTCCTCCTGTTCCAACTTTAGATGGTCCCAACGTGAAGCCCCGTAAGCTCCATCTTCAGACGCCCCCAATTCCAAAGTCTCCAGCTTCCACTGACCCTTTCCAACATTAGAAATACCCAGTAAGCTCCAACTTCTAGGCGCCTCCGCTAAAACCCCGTAAGTGCTAACTGGCGCCCAAGATCAAACCCCGTAAGTGCTAACTGGTGCCTCAAAGAAGGAACTCCCGTAAGCTCCAACTTCGGGATGGTTTCGCCGTAAGCTCTAACGCTTTTTTATGTTTTTCCTTATTTTTCTTATTTAATAATTAGTTAATTTAATTAGTAATTAGATAACTTTCACTAATGTTTTCTTTTATCTAATTTAATTAATTAATTTAGGATTAATTAGATAACTTTCACTAATATTTTTTTAATTAAAATCAACTAGATCTAGGTTATTTTCACATGAACTCAAATTTCAAAAATACCAAAAATATTAGGATTAATTTTCTTTTCCGCTTGCATTTTAAATTCTAGAAAGGTTGTATAAGTCGCAAATTTTTTATCATGTAATAGCGTAGGATTTTACTTTCTGCACTTTACTTTCCGCACCTCCTATTATGTATCTGTCCCAAAGCCATGTAATAGCGTAGGACCTTTTATATTTCCGCAATGCCATGTAATAGCGTAGAACCCTTTATATTTCTCGCACTTACTTTTCTGCACCTATTAAACCGCTAGTAATTAGGTGTGTGTGCAAGATAAAATCAATATAGACCACTAATACAAGATAAAATATCTCGAATACAACACTCATCGCACACATGCACCCCCTAGGGTATTCTCTCTCGTTGCCTTATAAATGGTCAAGTCCCTCGAATGTGGAGGTATCTTAGTACGATTGCCTCACTAAATATCATCACAATCCCTTTGAATTAAAAGATCGTAGTCCATCGATGTTTCCTACGAATACATGATCTCGCCCCGATTTGCTCACGAAAAGTGATGATCGTCCCTACGAATGTGCTAGGATACTTCTACAAGTTGCCTTCTATGACCATCTCGATGTCCTTCAATGTCCCTTTACATCCACGAATGGGTTACCTACCAACTAATGGTATGGATAACGTTGTTCTAAAGGAAAGAAAAATAACACGAAACGATCATTCTAAGTAGGTAATAAGTCTCTTTGGTTGCTTAATTCCTTTTTTACACCTCACACTTTTCTCAAAAACTTTTCCAAAACAAAACATTTCCAAACACTTCGATACATTCCAACAGTGAATCATTACGAAGTCAAGCGAAATGCCTTTTCAAAACATTTTCAAACACATAAAGCAAATTTCAAAGTGAGATAAAGCACTAAGAGCCCGTAGATAACTACGGATGGAAAGGGTGCTAAACCTTCCTTTTCATAATTAACTCCCTTACTCAAAATCTAACGAAGGTCTTTTTCCTGCTCTTTCGCTTCCTTAATTGGATAAAGAAGAGTGGTGGCGACTCTTGCTATCCATAATGGTTGGCAATCATCGCTCCATTTTATTACTTGATCTTTTTCAATAACTTGAAGATTGGCTCACAAGTAGCGCTTAGATGTGCAATGAATCTAGAAATGTAATTCGCCGTCCCAAGAAACCTCGACTTCCTTCCTGCATTTGCGAACCGGCATTTCTTGAATAACGACCTTGAGGGATCAACTTCAATATCTTTACCACTGACAACAAATCCTGAGTTTGTCTGATCCGACTAAAGGTGCATTTGCTCGCATTAAGTCTCAACTGTATTTCTTCGCCTATCAACAGCTTACGCAGTGATCAAGATGTTCTTCACTGATCGGGCTATCATGTCATCGATGTAGACCTCTATCTCGCGGATGGATCATATCATGGAATAAAGCCACCATGGTATGTGGCGCAACCTGACACTGAAGAAATCGATTATTAAATAATTACGATTTTAATTATTAATTTAATTAGGAATGTAATATTTAATATTTTGGATTATTGGAAGTCAATTGAATTAAATGGAAGTGGGTTTATTGGTGGTATGATGAATAAAGTGAGGTGTGAGGAGTAAAAGACTCTACTCACATTAATTATGTTATTTTATTATGTTAGAATAATAAAAGAAATAAAAGAAGGAAAAGAGGAAAAAGATCTTTTTGGAGAAAACTCATCGACGTGGAATTGAGAAGAGGAGAAAGGAGGAAGAAGACCTAAGGTGTCGGATTCAAGAACCCAAGGTGGGGTGATTTCGATTGATTATGGTTTATTATCGGTTTTGATTTTAATATTATAGATCATAGCATGTTAGGAAATCTATGTTTAGGGATTTCTAAGTTTCCATGGGTGTATACCTAATGGTGTCGATGATGTCGATTGGTCGAATGTATAGATTAATGGATCCGTATGATATAGGATCATTATGATTTAATAAAACATGTTATATTGTATGTTATTGATGATGAATGAGTGAATTTATGGTGTCGGAATGTGTGGCACGCTTTGGAATAAAGAGGAAATGGTTTTGGGAAATAATGTGTCAAAAACTAAATTTTGGGTCTCGATGGTCGTGGGAACCGGTTCCCGTGGGAGAACCGGTTCCACTTTTAAAATGGTGAAAAATGGTATTTTTGAACTCGTGAACCGGTTCCATGTGGGAGGAACCGGTTCCACGTTAATTTTCCGAAAAATGAAATTTTATTCGGGAACCGTTCCCTACCGAGGAACGGGTTCCCATACATTTTTCCAGGGGCGTATTTTGAGTTGTGGGAACCGGTTACTCCTGGAGGAACCGGTTCCATAACTTTTGAAAATTTTCCAAACTTTAAAATTCATAACTTTCAAACCGTAAGTCCGCTTTTGAGCCGCTTTGGACGTTGTTTCTTAAATTTAATGCTCTATCTTATAAAATGGAAAGATTTTCTAAAAGTTGAAATTATTTTGAAAAAGAGGCAAATTTCAAACAAACAATTATTGATGACGACTTGAGGTGCATGTAATGGAAAGCGTGGTGATGAGTATATTGATACCGAGTGAATGTAAAGCGTGTTATGTTGTGGTTATTTGTATGCATGATGGTTGGAATATCATGTTTTGAGTTTGATTCGGTTTATGATGATTGGTGTATTCATGATTGTATTGATATCATGTGTTTGTTGTGTTGTATATGCACGATGGTTGTTGACCTTAGTTGTCATTGTTGTGATATATACGGTGATAGTCTTACCAATTGAAGGGTAAGTGTTTGGCATATTTATGCTCGGGATGAATTATTTCATGATAGGTGATTATATCATGTTGATTGGTTTGCATGTTATGCCGATGTTAGATGTATGCATGATTGGTTGATATATCATGTTGATTGTTGTGATTCGCTTATGTTAAATGAATGTATACATAGATCGATTAATGTTGCATGCTTGGTGATGTGCGTGCATATGCATTGTTTTGGTGAAGTTAATTCCCATTGTGCGAATTTGACTTGGATTGCCGATAACCGATACCGAGTGAGGATGGGTGGTTAGTTGGATTCGTGTCCGTGTTTATGGACGAATCGATGGTACCGTATCCGGTTGGTGATGGATCGCTGTTGGGTGACTTTGAGTCACGAGTCGGTACCGCATGCATTGAGTCCGCATTTTGATTGTGTGGAATAGTAACATGTTAGGATGTCTTCCGTGTTACTATTTTCGATTGATGATGGTTATGCATGATGATTATATGGTTGTGATTGTGTATGGAATATGAAGTTATGTTGAAATGGGTGGGTTAATATGCTTGAAATATATTGTTAATTGAGAAGCTTATAATATGCTTTAATTATGAGAAGTCTCACCCTTACTTACCATTTCGATTAAAGTTAGCACCGAGGAGTCGGTGAGGATGGCTCTAGAGCTTATCGCTTAGTACGAAGTCGTCATGCTCGATTAGATTGTAACACCGGGAATGTTAGATGAGGAATTAGATATTGGTTTATTAATTATTTAAAACTTTGTTGGGAATAATAATGATGGAATTATTCCGTGTTGGTTATGATGTTTTCCACCGTAAGACATGGTCTTATCTATATTGAATTATTTTGAAGGTGTTGATCCCTGTAGCATGGCTACCGTTTGAATGAAGTTTTATTTTACCTATTAATTGTGACATCCCGTGATTACCGTGTTAAACTCGATTAAAGATGATTTAAATGTTAATTTAATTAATATATTCGGGTATTTAGATGGGGTGTTACAATAGTGGTATCGAGCATAGTCGGTCATTGTGACCAGGTCTTAATGTCATTATCCTTCGTATACGACATGTGTTTGAAACACCGTTGCATCGCTTTGTTTTTCCGGTTATCCGTTGCAGGAGTGGTTTGAAGCAAGTGGGGAGAAACTTTGCTTCTAAGATGTTCGTGGAAGAGTTGGATCGATGTGCTATTGGTTACACGAGTGCGGATGTTGATTAGATCGCGTAGTTTCCCGAATTTGAGGGATTACGACCGAGAATTCAAGTATGATGGTCGATAAGGTTCTCTTAAGTGGAGGACGATGTTATGGACAATGATGTTCCATTTGAGGTGTGAGTTTCGACGTTTCCATGGGAATAATAGCGACCATCGTCCGAGCAAGATGTTGGATTAATCGAGGTCATCCTCGTTGGATGTTTGAAGTTAAACCAAGCGATTATGAATCGTTATGATGAGTCGATGCATATTCTTGGCCTAGAAGATATTTGGTAATTAAGAAGGATGACTTTGAGAAGATGAAGTCGGTGTGGTGGGAAGGTTGTAACACTTCCAGTTGATTGTGGAGCTCTGTCTGTGAGTTACTTTGTGTTCTTGAAAAGAATGATTGTGTCAATGGTTGATATAAAGTATGTAGTGGTGTGAATTGGTTATTGGAATTGTAACCGACGCAAGTGATCATGGAGAACGATGTGTGTTGCGGTATGTTGAAGTTAGGATCCCAAATTTTGTATTCGAGGATGTTTTGGGATTTCTCTCCCACAAGGTGGAAATCGACTACTATTGCAGTGGAATTGATTTCTGACAAAGATTTCTTCCGAAAACTTGTAAGATTCATAACTTGAGTTTTGGATGTCCGATTTGAGTTCCGCTTGAAGCATTGGAAAGATAATGTGATGAACTTTGTTTTAAAAATGGTCCTAGCACCAAAGTAATTTATTTATCATGTAATGATGTTTGAGGAGAATCGAGTTGTTGTTGATGTCGCTTGGTACAAAACTTATTTCTATGACACCGCAAGATGTCAACTTTTGAGTTAAGGGAATTGAAGAAGCTATTGGAAGATGCGCATGAAATGGATTTGTAAAACCAAGTGTATTGTTTGGGAGCTCTAATTTCCTTAGTCAAGGAGGAAGGAAGTAGCAATCATGTGGATTTTGATAACCGATTTAAGTGGTGATTGAGACTAAATATCTATTTCAAATTGTTGGTGATTTGATGGATCAATTAGTTGGAAAGTATGCCTCGAAAGTTGAGTTTAGATTAACTTACCTTCGTGGTCGTTAAGGATGAAGATAGTTAGAGATAAGCTTCTAAAACTCGTATAGGTATGTTGAATGTTGTGAGGTGAATTCCAACTCGAGAGATAGTAGAATTTTGTTAAGTTTTCATGGTGTAGATTACGGTATGAGGATGTGAGCTTTCTTTATCATGTTATCTCAAGTGACGGTAATGCGTAGACCCATCCGAGGTCGACGTAGTGTTGTAGTGGAAAGTCCAAAATTTGTTGCGGGTATTGGAAGATTTCATGGACATAACCAAGAATGTGATAGCTTATTTGAGACGAGGTCAAGAATGATATATTTTTAATGAATGAGATGTTGGTATTAATAGAGTGCGACAAGTATTAGAGATGCAACTTATGTCGATTAAGGATGGATAAGTGACGTTAGCTTCGAGGAAAAGATAAGTGATAATTAGAGGAAAAATAAATTGATAGGAAATGCAATTATGTTTAAGATGTCAAAATATTGACATGTGTTAAGAAAATGTTGGAAGTTTCTTTTACCGATCATATGATGAGGTGTATTACCGAGATTTCATTTGAAATAAGATCGATTGAGCATATATGGATCCTAGATGTTATGAGATTTAAAGGAGACTAAGAGTTGTGAATGTCGTTAAAGTTCTCCGCATGTATAAGGACTTCAAATGGAAACAAAATGAGTTATGGTGTATTTGGTGTTAGCATCATGAAGGGGAAAATACTTAACAATCGTGTGATGCTAAGTGTGTGAAGAAGATTATGTAAAGCGTCCGATCGACGGTATCTCATCGTCGATATCAAATGAGAAATATGTGTGGAAGAAGTTGTAAACCTTAAAGGAAGATTATTGAACCATGGTGCTTGGGTGACTTCGAGCACAAGTTCTAAAGGAACGCTATTATAGTTTGGTACGGTGGTTTATACTCCATTGTGATTGCCGCTATCTATTGACAAATTGAGGAACCGATCACCCTTAATCTCTTGTTGATAATAGACGGATCGTGTTGGATTTAATAGACTCATCTTGCAAGCTTGATAGTGTGTGAAGTGGTTGACGCTCTAATGAGAAGATAGTAGTTCATCGGTTCATGAAACTAAGAGGAAAAGGACTATGAAAAAGACTTGGAATTATCTAGCGGGTCGGAGACTTGAGTGTGTATGCAAGTTGAAGCCGCTGAGTGGAAAGTTTAGAATGTAAGAAGTTGAACGGTGATTTTTGATAGATATTAAGGAGAAAGTCTAAAGATAAAATGTGAAACTTGTAGAGCTGGTAGTTGATGAAAATCAAATGAAGATAATGACTTAAGGTAATTAATCGTAGTCGCAGAAGAAAGCATAACGTGATGCACTTTGTTATGCGAGTATGATTTTATTTTTTTTTTTGAAGTCACAAATTAAACGTTAAGGTGTGGAGTTTATGAAACTATTAGAAATTTCATAATAAATTCTTAGGTGAAGGGTTCTGTCTTATTGATGTTACATCCATTATAATAGATGTATTAATTTGCAAGCTCTATCGTTGGAACGAGCCTAGTGGTACTAGCATTGTGTATAAAATGTGGACATTGCGGTTATGTAGAGGTTCTTATAATTGTGTTTGTGGTGAAGTGATAAATCATGTACCCTAGAGTGAAGGGGTAAGAAGTGAGTGAAATGATGTATTCTTAACCCGATAGCAATGGATCGTGGGATTCTAGTGGTTGAATAAGAAGGATATTTGTTAGTGATATTGGAAATGATGTCAAACATGACGTGATAGTTGGAAGGAAGGATTTCAAGAGTCAAGAGGAGGTTGACTAGTGCTCGATCTTCATTTTGTCGAATCCGACTAAGTCTTGTTGTGTATCGTGACGCACCATTAATGGGATTAGGTGGTGTGTTGATGCAAGATAAGCAGGTTGTGGCTTATGCTTCACGACAATTGAAAGTGCATGAAAGGAGTTGTCCACATTTAGAGTTGGCAAATGTTGTATTTGTTTTGATGTTGGGGAGGCATTATTTATATGGTTCTCGCTTGAGGTATTAGTGATCATAAGAGCTCAAGTATCTCTTTGATCGGGAAGAGTTGAAACGATTGAGTCAAAGAGATCGCATTGGTAAGAGTAGCTTGGGAGGACCAGCAGATGGAAATGTTACATGGGAACCGGAGAGTCGATGAAGGACTCATATCCCAATTTGTTTGTGGTTGTTTTCGAGGACGAAAACTCTTTAGTGGGGAGTTGTGACACCCGAATAAATCGATTATTAAATAATTACGATTTTTAATTATTAATTTAATTAGGAATGTAATATTTAATATTTTGGATTATTGAAGTCAATTGAATTAAATGGAAGTGGGTTTATTGGTGGTATGATGAATAAAGTGAGGGTGTGAGGGTAAAGACTCTACTCACATTAATTATGTTATTTTATTATGTTAGAATAATAAAAGAAATAAAAGAAGGAAAGAGGAAAAAGATCTTTTGGAGAAAACTCACTGACGTGGAATTGAGAAGAGGAGAAAAGGAGGAAGAAGACCTAAGGTGTCGAATTCAAGAACCCACAAGGTGTGGGTGATTTCGATTGATTATGGTTTATTATCGGTTTTGATTTTAATATTATAGATCATAGCATGTTAGGAAATCTATGTTTAGGGATTTCTAAGTTTCCATGGGTGTATACCTAATGGTGTCAGATGATGTCAGATTGTGTCAGAATGTATAGATTAATGGATCTGTATGATATAGGATCATTACTGACGAATAAAACATGTTATATTGTATGTTATTGATGATGAATGAGTGAATTTATGGTGTCGGAATGTGTGGCACGTTTTGGAATAAAGAGGAAATGGTTTTGGGAAATAATGCTGTCAAAAACTAAATTTTTGGGTCTGATGGTCGTGGGAACCGGTTCCCCAGTGGGAGAACCCGGGTTCCAGCTTTTAAAATGGTGAAAAATGGTATTTTTGAACTCAGGAACCGGTTCCTGTGTGGGAGGAACCGGGTTCCACGTTAATTTTCCAAAAAAATGAAATTTTTCGGGAACGGTTCCTTACCGGAGGAACCGGGTTCCCCATACATTCCGTGGGCGGTATTTTTGAGTTGTGGGAACCGTTACCTGGGGAGGAACGGGTTCCACCAAAACTTTTGAAAATTTTCCAAACTTTAAAAATTCATAACTTTCAAACCGTAAGTCCGTTTTGAGCGCCGTTTTGGACGTTGTTTCTTAAATTTAATGCTCTATCTTATAAAATGGAAAGATTTTCTAAAAGTTGAAATTATTTTGAAAAGAGGCAAATTTCAAACAAACATTATTGATCGACGACTTTGAGGTGCATGTAACAGGGAAACTGTGGTGATGAGTATATTGATACTGAGTGAATGTAAAGCGTGTTATGCTGTGGTTATTTGTATGCATGATGGTTGGAATATCATGTTTTTGAGTTTGATTCGGTTTATGATGATTGGTGTATTCATGATTGTATTGATATCATGTGTTTGTTGTTGTATATGCACGATGGTTGTTGACCTTAGTTGTCATTGTTGTGATATATACCGTGATAGTCTTACCAATGAAGGGTAAGTGTTTGGCATATTTATGCTCGGTGATGAATTATTTCATGATAGGTGATTATATCATGTTGATTGGTTTGCATGTTATGCTGATGTTAGATGTATGCATGATTGGTTGATATATCATGTTGATTGTTGTGATTCAGTTATGTTAAATGAATGTATACATAGACTGATTAATGTTGCATGCTGGTGATGTGCGTGCATATGCATTGTTTTGGTGAAGTTAATTCCCATTGTGCGGAATTTGACTTGGATTGCCGATAACCGATACCCGAGTGAGGATGGGTGGTTAGGCTGGATTCGTGTCCGGGTGTTTATGGACGAATCGATGGTACTGTATCCGGTTGGTGATGGATCAGTGTTGGGTGACTTTGAGTCACGAGTCGGTACCGCATGCATTGAGTCTGCATTTTGATTGTGTGGAATAGTAACATGTTAGGATGTCTTCCGGTGTTACTATTTTCTGATTGATGATGGTTATGCATGATGATTATATGGTTGTGATTGTGTATGGAATATGAAGTTATGTTGAAATGGGTGGGTTAATATGCTTGAAATATATTGTTAATTGAGAAGCTTATAATATGCTTTAATTATGAGAAGTCTCACCCTTACTTACCATTTCAGATTAAAGTTAGCAGCTGAGGAGTCGGTGAGGATGGCTCTAGAGCTTATCGTTTAGTACGCGAGTCAGTGTCATGCTCTGATTAGATTGTAACACTGGGGAATGTTAGATGAGGAATTAGATATTGGTTTATTAATTATTTAAACTTTGTTGGGAATAATAATGATGGAATTATTCCGTGTTGGTTATGATGTTTTTCACGTAAGACATGGTCTTATCTATATTGAATTATTTTGAAGGTGTTGATCCTCGCAGCATGGCTACTGTTTGAATGAAGTTTAATTTTTACCTATTAATTGTGACATCCCGTGATTACCGTGTTAAACTCTGATTAAAGATGATTTAAATGTTAATTTAATTAATATATTTCGGGGTATTTAGATGGGGTGTTACAATAGTGGTATCAGAGCATAGTCGGTCATTGTGACCAGTGTCTTAATGTCATTATTCTCATATATGATGTGTTTGAAAACCGCGTAGACGCTTGTTTTTCCCGGTTATCCGTTGCGTGGAGTGGTTTGGAAGCAAGTGGGGAGAAACTTTGCTTCTAAGATGTTCTCGTGTGAAGAGTTGGATCGATATGCTATTGGTTACACGAGTGTGGATGTTGATTAGAATGTAGTTTCCAATTTGAGGATTAATTCGAGAATTTATGATGGTCGATAAGGTTCTCTTATGGAGACGATGTTATGGACAATGATGTTCCATTTGAGGTGTGAGTTTCGATGTTTCCATGGGAATAATAGCGACTCATCGTCCGAGCAAGATGTTGATTAACTGGAGGTCATCCTTGGGTTGGATGTTTGAAGTTAAACCAAGCGATTATGAATCGTTATGATGAGTCGATGCATATTCTTGGCCTAGAAGATATTTGGTAATTAAGAAGGATGACTTTGAGAAGATGAAGTGGGTGTGGTGGGAAGGTTGTAACACTTCCTTGATTGTGGAGCTGTCGTCGTGTGAGTTACTTCTTTGTGTTCTTGAAAAGAATGATTGTGTCAATGGTTGATATAAAGTATGTAGTGGTGTGAATTGGTTATTGGAATTGTAACTTACGCAAGTGATCATGGAGAACGATGTGTTGCGGTATGTTGAAGTTAGGATCCCAAATTTTGTATTCGAGGATGTTTGGGATTTCTCACTCCCACAAGGTGGAAATCGACTACCTATTGCGAGGAATTGATTTCCGACTGACATTTCTTCCAAAACTTGTAAGATTCATAACTTGAGTTTTGGATGTCCGATTTGAGTTCCGTTTGAAGCATTGAAAGATAATGTGATGAACTTTGTTTTAAAAATGGTCCTAGCACCTGAAAGTAATTTATTTATCATGTAATGATGTTCGAGGAGAATCGAGTTGTTGTTGATGTCGCTTGGTACAAAACTTATTTCTATGACACCGCAAGATGTCAACTTTTGAGTTAAGGAATTGAAGAAGCTATTGGAAGATGCATGAAATGGATTTGTAAAACCAAGTGTATTGTTTGGGAGCTCTAATTTCCTTAGTCAAGGAGGAAGGAAGTAGCTAATTGCGTGGATTTTGATAACCGATTGGGTGGTGATTGAGACTAAATATCTATTTCAAATTGTTGGTGATTTGATGGATCAATTAGTTGGAAAGTATGCCTTCGGTAAAGTTGAGTTTAGATTAACTTACCTTCGTGGTCGGTTAAGGATGAAGATAGTTGAGATAAGCTTCTAAAACTCGGTATAGGTATGTTGAATGTTGTGAGGTGAATTCCAACTCGAGAGATAGTAGAATTTTGTTAAGTTTTCATGGTGTAGATTACGGTATGAGGATGTGAGCTTTCATCATGTTATCTCAAGTGACGTAATGCGGTAGACCCATCTGAGGTTGACGTAGTGTTGTAGTTGGAAAGTCCAAAATTTGTCATGGTATTGGAAGATTTCATGGACATAACCAAATATGCAGCTTATTTGAGACGAGGTCAAGAATGATATATTTTTAATGAATGAGATGTTGGTATTAAATAGAGTGCGACAAGTATTAGAGATGCAACTTATGTCGATTAAGGATGGATAAGTGACGTTAGCTTCTGAGGAAAAGATAAGTGATAATTAGAGGAAAAATAAATTCGATAGGAAATGCAATTATGTTTAAGATGTCAAAATATTGACATGTGTTAAGAAAATGTTGGAAGTTTCTTTTACCGATCATATGATGAGGTGTATTACCGAGATTTCATTTGAAATAAGATTCAGATTGAGCATATATGGATCCTAGATGTTATGAGATTTAAAGGGAGACTAAGAGTTGTGAATGTCGTTAAAGTTCTCCGCATGTATAAGGACTTCAAATGGAAACAAAATGAGTTATGGTGTATTTGGTGTGTTAGCATCTCATGAAGGAGAAAATACTTCTGTTGTAGTAGTTCTTGCAAGTTCTCCGGCACTTCACAATCTTCCTCACCTTCGCTCTTCAAATTGGTAGATCTAATTATCAAAGTCATATTTAAACAGTGCAGTCATATCGATAAGATCGGTGAATATGGATCATGGGTTTATTATGTGGGTGTGTAAGAACACATATCTTTTGAGAAGGTGATAAAGTAAAAGAAAGGCGGAGAACACAATATTTGAATGCACCTAATGATTTACTGAATGAAAATATGTGAATGACAAAATATCTTTCACAACGAAGGGTGGTGCTCTGTGGCAAGGCCCTAGGCTTAGAGTTTTATTGTTCAAACTATAAAGCATAAAAAAGCAATAAACAAAAACAATTACTCCTTGCCGAAGGGAGATTGGCATAACATTCTTAGTCTCTATTGTTGAGTCCATCGCTGTGGAGTTGAAGATCCAATTGTTAATGTCTAAGTCACCATCATCGCTGTTCTATAGCATGAACCCATTCTTGTTGACAGGAAAGGGGTCTCCACACGCTACGTATCAATTTCCGACCTTGGAAGTAAAGTCAAACTAGTCTTGTCAAATTTGAATGGAAAATCGGTAGTTGACCCTAAATAGTGGTACAACCCTCCTTCTTCAACTATAAGGCAGCTTTGGCATCTTTCAAAGAGGCCATCTTCAAGTGTGGAGCTCTAGTAACTTTAGAGGACAGAGAGTCGCATAAGCATGACTACATGGAACTACTTTGAAATCTTGATAGGGAGTTTCTTATTAAATTCACCTTCTATTTCGATGTATCGGAATGACTGCATATGGCTTAATATGTATTCTTATTCTCCAAATATCGTAACAATCTTCCCTTCACTCAGGTACTTCAACTTCAATGCTGGTGAGGTAATAAATACCGCCCATGTATCCAAGGGAGTCCGAGCAGCAAGAATGAGTTGGAAGAATGTCCATCACAAAGAAAGTAGAATCAAAAGTATGGAACCTACTTTAATCGGCAAGTTGAGCTCTAAGTATTGTTCTCGAACCATCAAAATATCTTACGATTACATCGCTGGTTTCATGACCACTTCTTCAAGATTAAGTCGGTCTAGGTAAATTTCAAGAGGAAATTCAGAGTGCAGCCTATCCACCAATACATGAGATAATATGGTGCTCCTTTGCACTCCATAGAAATATGTAAGGCTTTGTTGTGCTCTCCGTAGTCGATCAACATCGTAAAAGCTTCAAACCATTGTCTACGGTCAGTTGTAGAAACTCTAATCAATTGGTCTCAAGTAAGTGTTTCTATGTATATGAGCATTCTTCAAAACTTCACCAAGGCTTTAGCATGAGCTCGAGCAATAACAGAAAGCATGGAATTGACTCGTGGGTTTGTTCCAACTTGCCCATAATATTGTAGTCGCTTCTTCTTAATGATCTTCAAATTTCTCCATCCTTGTTTGAGGTGCCTTCAAGAACTCTCCTTTGGTACTTCCGTATGAGCGTGTCGAGTCACTTTCTCTTCCCGCGAGCCTCGAGTTGGTTCAATAGCGGAACGCGAATCGCGTAGTAGTGTCTTTTGAGGAGAGATATCTAGAGAAAATACCTTTCCGCTTTGGTTACTTTGCTTGATCCTAAGTGATATTGTTGACATCAAGATTAGAATCTTCAATTGTATTTTCTTCAATGGTTAATGGCTCTTTCTTGACGCCATAATAATAAAATTTGGCTCCATAATTCTAAGGTATATCTTGTCGAGAATACGGAATTGATCCGGTGAGGTAATAATCGAGGTGCCATTCACGTAAGTGTGATCGTTAGAGGTGATCCTTATTGTATCACATCAAGATATTCTTCGATAATCATCATCTCCCCATCCAGCTTGCCTTGATGTCTGGATTGAAATCTTTAGCTTCAGAGCGGTATATTTCACCATGAAACCAAACTTCCCACTTGGCTGCCCCAAGGTAGGTTCCCAAACGCTTGGTACAACTTCACTTATGTATTCGATCTTGTTTTGGAACATCTTCGCACAAACTTTCCACATACGAAGCTGTGAATAGTACTTTCGCTTGTTCATCGTGCTGAAACTTCTTCAACTGTGCACATCCACTGGGTTCGGATGCACAATAACGGCAGTTGTCAAACATCCTCGAAATAGACCACCAGGTGCATTCTTCTTAACAATCGTTGTGGGAGTAGTCAATTGCCTACATAAAAGACATATGAGTCATTATCAATGGCATTGGTACTCTTTCCATTATCGGGAATAGGTGCTGATCACATCTGGTTTCAAATAGTAGGGTCTAATTCACCTCCCAGCTTCAATCATGTCTTGGATTTTGTTCTTCGTGGACCAATGCTTATTGGTGTCGTGCCCCTGCTATCGGAGTGGTATGCACATCTTGCATTAGGGTTATACTTGGAGAAGAAGTGTTGACATGCTGAGGAGGATCCTCAAAGTAATCAACTCGCTTTAACATGTGTTGTAATGCTTGAGACAACAACATGTTGGATCTTTAAACCTGCCTTCATGGTGCTTGTCTATGCGCATTGTCTGTTGAGGTTGCACCGTGTAGGATTGGAGATCAGACTACCCTGCATTGATGGTGGCACCGGCTTTATCATGGCCTTCTCGACCATACACAACATTTGCTTCTTTCTTTCCACCAAAAGATCTCTTCGCAAAGATTTGAAGACGTGCCTCGACTTGAATCTTTCCACTCTTGATTCCAGCTTTGATATGTTCTCATGTGAATATCAGCTTGGTGAATCCGGTTGAAGAGTTTCCAATCAGATGATTGAAGAATGGGACTGTCAGCGTTCCCATGAACATATCAACCAATTCCCTATTAGACAAGGGTGGTTGAACTCGTCAAGCTAAATCCTCCATTTTTGGGCTTACTCTTTGAATTTCTCATCACGACCCATAGACATGCTCCGCAGTTGCATACGGGTTAGTGCCAATTCAGCATTGTACTGATACTGTTTGTAGAAAGCGTATGCTAAATCATTCTAAGTATGAATGGGTACTTAATGATAATACCACTCCAATCAGGTGCCTGACAAACTCTCGAAAGAAATGTATCCACATCTTCCTGCCTTCGTGATGAGGATGAATCTTCTAAACATAGGACTCTCATGCGCTCGGCAAGAAATGTCTCATACTTAGCAAAGGTAGCTTGACTTTGAAATTGCGGGAATTACCACTCCGGAAACCACTTAAATCATCAAAATTCAACCCCGACATTTTTCGTATTCACCACAACATTCAAAGCGGTCTTCAAGTTGTTTAGCCGTTGTCGACATCGCCACTCATATAATCTTCCTCTTCTTCTTGAGACCCACATGACTTCTTTTCATCGGCCTTGACACTTTTTTTCGCCCATTTTTCTCGAGAATTCAAGTTGTCCGACTACCTTGAATGGACCTCTGTGCTTTCTTCCCAGGTTGATAATGCTAGCAATATTCTTCTTTTTGGTGATGAGCTTTTTCAGATCCTTCTGACCTTGGGCCAAGTTGGTGAACATTTCTTGAACTCGAGCATTCGAGCCCTGAGATATTTGACATTGTTCAAGAGCCATTTCTGCTGAAATAAACAAAGTGAGAGAATAAGAAAACCGGTCTTCAGAGTACCTGTTATGAAATGTTATTCTATGATATGTTATGTTATGCAATGTTTTCAAGGACCTTTAGGAATTTAAATTTGGTAAACAAGCAAGGACAAACTTTTTATTAGTCTGATTAGGAAGTAAAAATGAGAGTTCAAACAATAAAAATGAAATTCCTAGAGCTTAGGTCTCCCATGGACGCTTCCTCTTTGTGTTGAAGTAGGTGTTGATGCCTTGCTCCTCGTGAAGTAGCTTCGTCAACTCCAATACCCTTTTCTCGCTTGCATAGCATTGAGCTTTGAATATATTCCTTCTTGTTGAATCTAGGATCTCTTTAATTCTTCAAAATCAATAGGCATGTCCGATGAAAATGGCATAGGGTTCGGCCACCTTCAAAACAGTTCCATAATCACCGCAAGATAGCGATATGGCATCATAAGGTTTTAAGCTGAGTCAGCACCATTTGAGGTAAGGTTCCCATGAATAGAACTTTATGCCCCAAGGTCTTGGTATCACTTTCTCACCATGCCCCAAGCGTGCACAAATCGGGCAAGAATCTTGAAGGTCAATAGTCAAACACAATGCCTTGATGAGCATATCATGATGTCCATATCTTCTAGAATAACCAAATTGTCGTAACGCCAGAGAAGGTTTGTAGGTGATACCTCCCCTTATGCCAAGGAGTGGTACATTAGGAAATTCTCCACATCGCTCAATGAAAGTGAAGTCCTTTTGAGAGTAGATACACCAACAAATATCTGAGTGAGAGAGTGACATCAACCTTTGAAACCATTTCAACCTTTGTTCATTCTTCATTACCGATTAAGGAATGTGTGGAGCGAGGAATATCTTGATGGCGCATTACGCTTCATGAACTGATCCGGATTAGAAATAGAACCAAACCATAGATTAGCAAGGGCCAAAACATCTTCGAAAGCGTGGAAACTCGTAGCCTTTAGGAATTCTCGAGCTTTTATCGTAAACTTTACAAGCAAGCCCTTAACTCCACTTCTGTTTCTCAATTGTCTTCAATGTCTCGACCGCTAGATGTAACGTTGATGAGATGTCTTTAAACCTCATAACTTTTTTATGAACCGTTGAATGTTATCTCGATCAAGGAGGGTATCCCAAGTATCTTAGAGAACTCTTCCACTATAGGTACCTACCTAGTCTAGGAAAGTAAAGCGTTGATGTTTCAAATCAAAGAATTGAACACGATGCTCATCATATCTTTTCAAAACCGTAGATAACTAAGTCAAGTAGATAACCATGCCTTGATGAACCGAGTGTGATCGAATTTCTCGAGACCAACTCCTCGAGTTGAGAAGGCCCAATAAGTTGATTCGGATAGTCTTCTTGAATCCATACCCTGCCAAACACGAGCAAAGATAAACTCTAGATCCTTGAAATAGTTGGAAATGATATGATGATATGATGTTATGATGTCATGTTTAAATAGAAAACACAAGCAATTCACAATAGCCCTAGGTTTAAGGCTTGCATGAGGTATAGGCGTCACCCTACCGTAGTTTGTTGGTTCAACCTGTCCTATAATAGTAACCGGTTCTAGGAATCTCATATCACAGATCTTTCTCGCAGGCTTTATTTTAATAAAACTACCAAATGGTCGACCGAAACATCCCAAAAGTCGAATCTCAATGAGCGTAGTATCGAGAATCAACCAACCTCGGTTCACCGAAGCCGACTATCTCACTACCTTCTAAGGGCCAAGATGGGTCCATTAGGGTTATAAAGTTGAGTTAGTGTTTATGACACCACATAGACGCCCAAATATTTCCTCAACTCGAACATGAGGAGCATCAGGATATCCAAAGTGTCGCACTAACCGTAGCCATCATTTTAACTGTTTTGGTCTATGTTGGACAGTCGCGATGATCTATTGCTACTAATCTAAGGAAACCTGGATCCGTGTGTAGGATCCCCCGTAGATATAATACCAAGCAACCCCAAAGTTAAGCAGATAAAGCAAACAATGAAGTGAGTAAAGTGATCTAAAGCCTTAAGGTAACCTTTGGGTGTTTCCCACCATAGTCGTTAGTTCTCGAACACGGTGGAACCGACTTGTTTGTTTTGTGTTTTACCATAAATGTTGCGTATAGCAAGAGTCGCCACCCACTTTCCTTTTATCCAATAATAAAGGGAAAAGAACAGAAAAGACTGTTAGGGTTATGAGTGGTAATTATGAAAAGGGAAGGTATTAACACCCTTTCCATCCGTAGTTATCATGGCTTTTTAGTTCCTTAGCTCACTTTGAAAACTTGTTTCTCTGTCTCGTGTGTTTTAAAAAGTATTTTGAAAATTATTTGAAAATGATTTCACTTTGACTGTGAATGATTCTCGTTGGAATGTATACTAAGTGTTTGGAAATATTTGTTTGGAAAATATTTAACTTTGTAATGATTCTCGCTGAATGTATACAATGTTTGTTTGGAAAATAGTTTTGAAAATAAGTGGAGTGTGAAAAGCATTTTTGATTGATTGAAGCAAGCAATAGAGTCTTATTTACCTACTCCGACTAGTCACTTGTTATTTTTCCTTCTCCTTAGAATAAAGCTATCCATACCATTAGTTGTAGGTAACTCTATCCTGTTGGATGAAGGGACAATCATAGGGTCATCTGATGGTCATTGAAGGCAACATTGTAGGATACCTTAGCAACTTCGAGGGACGGTCATCACTTATTCGTAGGCAACAATCGAGGGACAAGATCATATATTCGTAGGCAACATCGAGGGTCATCGAGGACTATGATCTTATATAGAAGGGACTATGATGATGTTATTCGTAGCGATTGCTAATGGTACCCCTACGTTCAAGGGACATGACCATTGTATTGAAAGACAACAAGAGAGGATACCCTAAGGGGGTGCATGTGTGAAAGAGTGTGTTTGATTCAGATATGTTATCTTCGAATTAGGGTGATCTAAGATTGACTTTATCTTGCCATACAAACCCTAGTTAGCATACATCTAAGCAGCTTAATATTCGGCAGGAAAATAAAGTGCGAAAAGTAAATGTCCTACGCTATTACATGGCTTTGGGGCAATTACATAATTGAGGTGCAGAAAGTAAAGACATAAAATTTAAATCTACGCTATTACAAAAATACTTTGCGACCTATACATCGATTTCTAGAATTTAAATGCAAAATAAAGTAAATAAATTGAAATAAAAATGTTTAAGGACAAGAAAGAACATGTAAACCCTAATTGTGTAAAAGAAAAATATTTTTGATATTTTTGAAATCGATTTGGTTAATAAACCTAATTTAAGTTAATTATTAATTAATTATGAAAAATAATTTAAATCATGAGAAAAATAAATTATTTTTATGTCAAAATTAATTAAATATTGAATTAACCTAAATTTGAAATTAGAATATTTTTGTGGTTTTTGTGGTATTTTTAGAAAATAGTTTAAAAGAATTAAAATAGAAAAGAAATTGAAAAAATTAGAAAATAAGAAAGATATGTTAGTTTGGAAAAAAGCAAAAATATATGATAGAACCAAGGGTCGAACTCAAATAAAGGTCACATGCCCCTCCCCGCTTATCATCAAGTGGTGTTTTGTGTTAGTATAATGAAACAAATAGAATATAAGGAAAAATGTTCTCTAAAAATATTTTCGAACCAAAGCGCTACTGGCTTCTGCCTTCCTCGATTTGAATTTCCCACATAAATTACCACGACTTCCGCGGTAAACTCTACACCGACTCTAATTATATCTCAATTTCAAAATCACAAATATGCAATATAAATTTCAGAGAAAGCCATGGTTCGATTGAAATGGCTTCGAGTTCAATGGTACCATTGCTTGTTCCAATTTTGCCTAAATCAGAAGCCCTAATTCAAAGCTTTAAACCCTAGCAATGGTAGATTCGCACTGCATCAAACTCAAATCAAACTATATGGACAACATCGAAATCATGTTAGGAACACAAATATGTTAACAATTCATGTTAAAACTCATGTAAATATGAAATCGAAAGTTGAGAATATATGAGGAAACAGAAACTGTTTTTTTACGTTTCAATAGCTTCTGATCGTTTGTAATGGCCTAGGATGAATCAGAGAACACCCAGCAATCGATTGACACCTCTGGAATGGCTTGAATTGATGGAAATCCTAGCCTGCAAGTTACTTGTATGGCACGATCTTTTCAAGATTTTCTAGGGTTCTTGAGGCTGCAAAATGTGTCCTTGGCCTCCGAAACCTTGTACATATATAGTAGAAATTGGGTCAAGAGATATGAAGAAAGTATATGGCATTCATGAGAAAATATTTGATTTTTCAATCATTCAAGTTTGCATCAAAATTTTCCAAATTTGCCTCAATCTTGTGCAATCAAGTCTTGAACGAAATTGGCTAGCTAATTGATCTTGCTTGACCTCAAGAATGACAAAGATCTATCCTTGCATCAATTAATTTGATTTTTACATTTTATTTTAATTAAAATTGGATTTATGTGAATAAATTCAAAAATAAATTAAATAAAATGAAAGGAGGCATGCAATTAGTCTTGTAGGTCATGGATAATCTTAAGAACAAGTTTGGATCACAAAAACTTAGGCCCATTTGGGAAAATAAAAACAAGTATTTCTCTTCATGTACTTCTTCAAAAATGCCAAACTTGCAAAACTTGCTTCTTGATCAATTTTCAACATTTTGAAGTGTTCTTGGACTTTTTAGAAAGCTCAAGATGTCCTCTAAACACTATTTTGCTTTCATATCCATTGAAACTTCCATGCTCATGTACACCTCTTTGGAAAAATATGACTTTTGTTGACTTTTAGAAGGACCTATAATGTCTTGATCCATAACTCTCAAATGAAGCATTTTTTGCCAAAGCTTGCGAGACACAAAGTTGTAGAGAATTGGATTCTCTTCAAAATGCGCTTTGGTGGAAATTTTTTTGATAAAGTATGTGAAAGTTATGCTTGGTCAAAGTTCTATTGACTTTTTGTCAAGAAACCCTAATTTGGAAACTTTGACTTTTGATCAAATCTTAAGTTTTCTTGATGAATCATGATAAACCCTTGATCAAATCATGAATGTGACTTCAAAATCTTGATGTTGACAAAAAATGATGAAGTTTGACTGTATGTTGACCACAATTGACTTTTTGTCCAATACAACTAACTTTCAACCATATGAGAAATTGATTGAGCAAACTTGAGCTATGAGGCTTGAAACTTGACATGATGATACCTTGAGACATATGAGGAGGTATGATGATCACTGAGGCATTAGAAATCATCTTTGACTTTAGAGAATCAAACCCTAGTTTTGGGGGGTTGATTGCTTAGAGAGGGTTCATCCGTCAACTTTGAGAAATTTTATATGAGATGTGGATTGACTTGGGAAATAGGAGGGAAAATTTTGGGGTATAACGGGATATAATGACCGTATTCTACCTGTGGATTTTGAGTATACTGAAATCCATGATGTTATCTCTTTGACATATTAGCTCAACAAATGAGATTCCTATTCTCTTGTTTCCGATAGAGTGTAAACCGATCTTCTTCAATAGGCGACACTCAAAGAATCAAAGATCCGTTATGATGCAATTTTGTGAGGACCTGATTGACATGAAAGCCCAAATGGTCCAATTTGTGGAAGTAATGCCAAGATAGTGATCTGGTACCTGTTGTTGCAACGGAGGATGTTATTCCCACATTCTCTTATCTTTCGAGATTTTATCCTCGATACTCGCTGTAATTTCTATCCTTGGGCACTTTAATAATGCAATCGAAGGTTGGAATGTGTTTGATGGCAAAGTCCATAGCACATCGATTCTCGGGAAATCATTTGTTCCATATGGCCGTGTTGAAACTTTGTCCATGAAAGGGCTAGAACGGCAAAAGCATCTTCCTCGAAGAAATCAGCCCGCATTTAAAAGTCTCTCCAACATTGATAAGCATTAGTTTCTCACTGCATTCTCATTTGTATTCATTCTTGTTTGTTAATAAAATGTTTGCATATCAAAAATGCTTATTTATTAAATGCTAATCAAAATACACTTTATATTTTTGTCTTGAAGCAATCCATTCGTGTTCACTCATAAAATGTTTTCTGCATTGTGATACCCACCTCTTGTTTACGCAAATTGGAGGGAGGATGATGAAAGCAAATAACACAAAATTTCTAGTTGTATGCTTTTGAATAAAACCTTGATGATGATGTGCGTGCATTATTTTAAACTCCTAAACACCGGAGACATAATGAAGATAATTCCTCGTTAACCCCTTTGAGCCTTGAAGTAAGAGTTTCTTTTCTAAATGAAATAACCCTCACATTTAACTCGGGGAAGGGTAGTCTTCAGTTAATTTGACCAAGTTTTCAAATTTCAACGAGGATGGTTCAACTAAGGGTCAATCCCATGCCTTCCGCATCAATGGTTGAGAAATGTGAAACCACAATTGGTTATCCCACAAGATCAAGAGGTTGGAGAACTTGAAACTATAATGGTTATCCATCATTCGCTAAGGAGCGGGGCAGTCACAATTCTTTCAAAGTAGAGATAAAGTCAATGTCACACGGTTTGTTCAAGAAATCAAGAAGTAAAAAAAATGAAAAAATATAGATAAAAAGAAAAGTAATAAAAATGCAAAAAGCAAAAAGTGAGGATAGCAAATCAAAATCCTCAGCAAGGAACAAATCTATATGACAAATGGTACGAAGACAAGAAAGATGTCTAATACTCCAAGAGTCTCATCAGATTCTTAATTGTCACAAAAATCTCCTTTTGAAAGATGAATGCTCGCGTTGAGTTAACTGAACATAGGAATGAAGAACATCACGGAGTATGGGTTGGGACAAATTAACTTTGAGCCTAAAAATCTTTTTTCTAAAAACCATGTACCAGGCCATGTTACAACCCGCGAAAGACCTAATTGAAGCAGAGGTTTGTTTCGAAGGTATACTTCAATGAGATAACGTTCATGACTCCCAGGAGGTTATGCTATAAAGATTTGTGTTGGTATCATATGCTTGCATTATTTTTTTGGTCACATCTTAACTAGTAATGTCTTTCACAGTAATCTAGACACATTTTCAAACAAAAGCTTCAAGTTTAATATATTTTGTGCATTATAATCATCATTTTCATAATAAACATTTTTTACTTGCATAAATATTTGTTTAACATCGTGGAAGTTTACATTTGATTATCAGTGAGCAAGCTAAAACATTACCAGGGGAATTCTGCCAAGAGACTATGTTCGCCAGGGGCAAGTTGTTTTCCCAGATGTTGCTTTCAAAGTTATTTCAAGACAGAGCTTGAATATGCCAAGCTCAACAACTGGTCAAGCATGCTGAGATTCGACTAATCTCCAAGAATAAGTTGACTAAGCAGACTATCTCAAGACAAATTTATGAAGAACATGTTGTCTAAAGCATAAATTATGCACCAAAGTTATTGATGTGTTAACGTCAACCAATGTAACAAAGTTGAAGTTCACCGATGGGAATTGTGTGACAATGTAGATGATCAACGCTGGGACTAATGTGATGAATTGAGACAATCATCGTCGGACTAATGTGATAATGTTTGTAGATGATCACTACCGACTAATGTAATGAGTGACATGATCAATGCCGGGACTAACGTGATGAGTTGATATGATCAATGCTCGGGACCAATATGATGAGTTGATATGGTCATGCAAGGGGACTAACGTGATGATTTGATAGACCAACGCTCGACCAATGTGATGAGTCGAGACGATCAACGCTGGGGACTAATGTGATGAGTTGATATGATCACGCCGGGATTAACGTAATGATTTGATAGACCACTGCTCGACTAACGTGATGAGTTGAGACGATCAACGCTCGACTAATGTGATGAATTGATATGATCACGCTTGGGGACTAACGGATGAAAATAAGCGTTGGACATTTCTAAAGGAGATGATAGAGTAGTAACTGTTGGGAAATTTGTTTCACGAGGAGCGATGGCTCAAGGGATTTGTAGAGATTATTTTGTGGAAATTTTTCTATGAAACCGACTTGCAGGATGTGTTCGTGAACTGGTTGTCATCTCAATTCCTAGAGCTCGAGTCATCCGCTGTTTCGTCATTGTGTATTTATGAATGCATATTTATTGTCATATACATATAATCATTCAAAGCAAACATTGGACTTTATGCAAACAAACAAATAAAAGTCAAACTTTGGAGTCGAAAAGGAAAATTGTATTCATATTGAAAAGTAAACCTATAGGGAAGTTTGTGTACAAAGAGACAAATATCCTAGTAAGAGAAAATTGTCGGGAAAATTTAGAAAATAATAAAATGTGGAACAACTGCCGAGTTTCAACTCGCGATTGCTATATATTTTGTCTATCTCGTCTCCTTGCTTCCGTAAGGTGATTGGATTGATCCGTGCCATTTGAAGTCGATAGTAGTATAGTCTCGTAGTAGATGATCTTGTCGAGACATATTTGTACGCTTAATCCTAACTTTTCCTAGACCACCCTTCCAGTTTTCGCCACCGATACCCTTTTGCCCGCCTTTGAAGGTTTTGACTTGTCGGGTGTACATATTTTATATATATGTCGTTAACTTTACTCGAACCCTTTGGTTCGCCAGACGCCTTTATCTTTGCCAAGTCCACTTACCTAGCGGGTCTCGCTTATGCGTAGTATTTTTGACTATGTCTGTTCATAGGGTGCGGAAGTCTTCTCTCCATAGTGCTCAGTATCATGGTCTACCGAAAATACCGCTTGACTATGAATGGTCCCTCATAGTGGAGTCCATTTTCCCCGGGATCACCTTTGTAGGATGATGCGCTGACTACTAGATTCCAACTGGCACGCCGGTTTGACTTTCTTGTTGAAGGCTTTAATCATTCGCTTTTGATATATTTGTCCATTGCGTATGGATGCAAGTCGTTGCCGATCAAGTTTATCTGGTCAATTCGAGTCTGGACCCATTCGTCTTCATTTAACTCTGAATCCTTCAATACTCTGAGGGAGGGTATTTGAACCTCAATAGGTAGAACCACTTCCACTACGCCATTCATCTTTGGCCGGTATGGAGAAGAGTTGTGATGCTTTATCTTGAACTGCATGCAGAGTTCGGTAATCATCTTATTATTGAGATTGGTACCATTGTCTATGATAATCCTTTCGAGGACGCCGTATCGGCAGATGAGATTATGTTTGATGAATCATGCCACGACATTCTGGTAACAGATGCAATGAGGATGCCTTTACCTAGTTGGTAAAGTAGTCGATAGCAACAAGGATGAAATAGTGTCCACTAGAAGCGTGTAGGTTTGATTTATTCAATTATATCAATGCCCCATATTGCAAAAGCCCAAGGAGTGGTTAGAATATTCAACGAAACCGGAGTCACATGCACTTTATCCGGCGTATATCCGACATTTGTGACAAGATCAAGAATAGGATAACAATCGGCCCATAGTGGACCAATAGTAATCTGCTCTCAAAATCTTCTTAGCCATTGTATGTCCATTGGAATGAGTAGCAAATGCGCTTCATGTAAGTCTTCCATAATTGCTCCTATTGTCCATGATCACACATCGGAGTAAGGCCAAGTCACGATTGTGCTTTGTATAAGATAATCGTTATCGAGAAAGAACTTCTGGCCGAATCTTCTTAGGAACTTATCATTGAGAGATGCCCTTCAGGTATTCTTGAACCTCGAGGTACCTCTTCACCTGTAATATGAGGAGCTTGTCCCATCCGACTTTGAACATAGATGACATGGTAGCCAATGTGTATGCCAACTGATTCTCTTCTCGTGGAATGTGTTCGAAAGTGATTTCTTCGAAGTAGGGATCGATTAACACATGTTCTCGATATGGATTAAGATTTGGATGCCTTTAATTACCTTGCCTTTAATCTCGACTAATCACCAAAGTCAGTCTTCATATACTTGCAAGAATTTAACCTTCAAGTCAATAGCTTTTGATACCCATAATGCACTTCATATTCACCATATTATTAGTGCAACAAAACATAACCTGGCAAAGGAAAGGTATGGACGCCTTTGGGAGATATAATTACAGTGGCAATACCATTTCCAAGTGTGTTAGAAGCTCCATCAAAGACAACGGTCCATCGGGATCCCTGGCTCAGTCCTTCATCCGTCCAAGCTCTTCGAATCGGTGACTAACATAATATCCTCGCCTGGGAAACGAAATGCATGGAATGATAGTCATCTACAACTTATGAGCCATATGATCGCCTACCACACCTTACTTTGATTGCCTTTCGAGTAGTATAATCGATGTCCTATTCGGTCAAGATCATTTGCCATCTTACTATTCTTCCTATATAGAAGCCCACACCAAAGCGCTGTAAGTTTTCTCGAGATGAGTATCTTGTTTCACGGTAAACTTTTGCTCAAGTAGTATATTGCATACTTTTCGACTGACTCGCCATGTTGCCCCAACACACACCCCCATTGAATTCTCTAGTACATTAAGTACATGATGAGAGGCTTCCTTAACTGGTTGGATCAGGATATGAGGTTTTTATAGGTACCTTGATTTTGTCAAAGCTATCCGCAATCGCCATTCCATTTTACTACTTAATCTTTCTTCAATAACTTGAAGATTGATCACAAGTATTAGTTAGATGTGCAATGAACTGAAATATAATTTAGTCATCCTAAGAAACCTCCGACTTCCTTCTCGGACGGGAATGGCATTTTTGAATAGCTTTAACCTTAGCCGGGTCAACTTCGATACCTTTACCACTGACGATGAATCCCAGGAGTTTGCCGGATCTGACTTCAAATGTGCATTTGTTTGGATTCAGTCTCAATCTGTATTTCTTCAGTCTATCAAACAGCTTACGCAAATGACCAAGATGTTCCTCTTTGGTTTGGATCGAGCTATCATGTCATGGACGAACCTCTATCTCGTGATGGATCATATCATGGAACAAAGCCACCATAGCACGCTGATATATTGCGCCAACATTCTTCAACCCAAACACCATGACCTCGTAATGTAGTGTGCCCCATCAGGTAACGAAGTAGTCTTTCCATGTATTCGGAGCCATCTTGATCCGATTGTAACTAGAGAAACCATCCATGAAAGAGAAAACTGTTGAGCAAGTGTTGTCAATCAGGACATCAATATGTGGAAGTGAAAATCATGTTTCGGATCTCCTTATTCGATCATCTCGGTAGTCCACACACACACACCTTGCCATCCTTCTTAGCTAAGGGCACCACGCTCGCAACCCAATCGTGGATAAGAAGTATTTAATAAGAAACCGGTATTGAATTGTTTCATAAATTCGGATTTAAGTTTCTCATACATCTTAGGACGATATGAAAACCTTCCGACCATGTAGAGAACACCTTCCTTCATGGGTAGTTCGGGTGTACAACAATGTCGATATCTAAACCCCGACATGTCTTCGTAGGACCAAGCAAAAATCTCGATCTAATATCGTAGCATCTGGCTGTATAGCCCTTTCCTCTTACTGTAGTAGTTTGGTAATTTCTCCTAGCACTTCACAATATTCCTCACCTTCATCTTTGGCTTGGTAGATCAGATTATCAAAGTCATATTTAACAATTGCAGAGTCGTTATCGACATGATCTGGAGTGAATGTGGATCTATAGTTTATTACGTGGATGTGTGTAAGAACACATAGCTTTTGAAAAGGTGATAAAGTAAAAAGAAAGACAGGGAGCATAATATTTGAATGCAAAAGTCCAATGATTTATTGAATGAAAATATGTGAATGACAAATAATAACCCTCACAAATGAGTCATGGTGCCCCGTGAAAGGCACTAGGCTTCAAGTTTTATTTTTGAAACTATAAAGCATAAAAGCATAAATGTAAAAATAATTACTCTTGTCTAAAGGAGATTGGCATAACATCCTTAGTCGTCCAATTGTTAAGTCCATCACGGAGTTGGAAGATCCAATTGTTGATGTCAAGTCACCATCATCGCTCTCTATAACATGAACTTCATTCTTATTGATGCATGAAAA
>CM038796.1:89621122-89651879 GCA_021764765.1 Vicia sativa | reverse complement strand
CGGAGAGAAGATACGAAGTGTCGTAAGTGATAGTGAAGTGGCCAAAATGCAAGACAGCATACACATTTCTTGCCAAGCATACGGAAGCATTTCATCGAGAGCAGTTTTGTGCATGTATTCGGGCTGTTTCTCGGTGATTGAGCTGGCGGAAAACCGAACACGAAAGTTGGAATTGCCTTATACTCTGAAGTTTCGTTTAGAAACTTTTCGTTTCGGACGTCGGTGGCTCTGAGCGCCGTAATTGATGATTGAGTTGGTAGTGCTACATGTCACGTACAAAACTTGCCCAGCCAGTGACATTTCATCAGTGGTCATATGGCAATTTTCGGTTACTTTTATTCGATGATTAAGGCTTCGAATTTTTGCTCCGAACTATAAAGTTGTTATATCACACGTGCTCTTTCCAGCGGTATGGTTCTCATCAGTCAAGTATCGAAGAACTTACGAGGCTGCAAAGTGGTGCACCTAAGCGTGAGCGGTGAGTGAAAATGTCAGAAAATGCCGAGATAGCGCGATCGGTGGCGGAACGACTTGAGGCCGTTCAGCGTGCTACATGGTGTCGAATCGGAAAATTTCCAACATGAAAGTTATTCACTCTAACGTTCTCTAGAATTTTGGTTTTGGGTAAAATCACGAAAGTTGATCGTCGAGAGCTTTGGATCCGTGAACTGGTGCACATGGGTTAATTTAAGATTTTGACACTTGGAGAATTTTCCAAACACTCAAGTCGGTTTGTGTCGGCATGACTTGAAGCTAAATACTGGCGAGCTACGATCGATTTTTCATCGGGAACTCAACAACAAAGTTGTTCAACCAGTGCCTTCTTTCAATACGCCGGTTGCATTATTTGATCGAGTATCAAAGGTTGTAGGATCAAGAACTTGTTTTCGGCCATGATTTGAAGATCGTGACTATCGCGAGAGTTGTGTTGGCATCGTTTACATATAGTTGTAACTCGCGATGTGCATATCACGATGCTAAGAAATTTTAGGCAACAGAATCACTCTCTCTTTCTTGCTGCTCCCTCTCATCCATCACCCTTTTTCTTTCACCACACCTGACTTTCCATTTTTTTGGAACCACTCACTACTCCCCAAAATCACGATCCCACTCTCATTCTTTCTCACCTACCATTCTTCTTGACATATAACAGAAAAGATAACAGAAAAAAGATTTTCCTCACCCTCAGTTTTCGGATCTCTCTCCCTATTCTCCATTCTTCTTGACAGTAAAACTCCCACTCACTCCATATCATACAACTCTCCTCCTGCTCTCTCACACTATGCTGTTACAAACAACACAAAACCATCCATTTTTTCCAGAGTAACCGAAAACTCTCACCATTTTCATTTTTTCTTCACTTTCAACAACACCTCCTTCTTATCTCGTCTTCTCAACTCACCATAACTGAAGCTGGTTCCCTCTCTCATTTCATCGAACCAGCTCTTATTCCACTCTCTCATATGTAATAAAGATTCTCGGAGGTTTCTTTGCCATGGCTTGATCGGAAATTATGGTCTCCGCTTTCTCTCTGGATTCCATCGTGTGGATCTGTTCATCACCACCATCACTCTCACTCCGTCACACTTCACCGATTTGTTCTCTGATCATCTTCACCGTGTAGCAGAAAACTTTCTCAACCGTGACAAAACCCATGAAAACAGTTATGATAACAACCGTAGCAACGATTCTCACTCTGGATCCGTGATTTCCCTCCTATTTAGACTATCTAAGTGGAAGCTCTAAACGTTTCTTCAGTGTTTCTTTCTTCTTCTTCATAACCAGAGAAAGATCGCCGGATTCTTCTGCTTGTTGGAGCAAAGCTGATCACGATTACGATCCGATTCCTCTTCCAGAAATTCAAAGCAAGAACGCTGAGTTTACTTCTTAATGCATCAAGATTATCTAAGGTCATCGTCCTAATCAAGAGTCGAAGCTCGGAACAGTGAAGTATTCCGAAGATCTCATCCGTTCGTAACTTTCTGCAAGTAAGTCATTTCGAAATTTTTGCGCCGTTTATATGATGAGTATTATGGAAATGGCTTGTATTGCGTTGTCTCCGGCTAAATTTGACCTTAAGAGTAATTTGTAGATTTTCCATTAACCTTTGCGTCAAGATCTCGTGGCTTTAGAGTTAGATTTACGGAGATACAAGGTCGGATTCGTGTTCCACGTGACAAGACGAGTATCATGATGTAACTTCCGCGCGATTCCGTTAAGATTTCACCGATTCCGGCTAAGGGGTCGCCGAAGAAGACGACTGATTCCGGTGGCCATGCTCATGAACCATGTGCGTGTCACAATTCCATTCGTTCATGTTAATTTCCATATCCACCGCTCAGATCTTGCCACGTGTCACTTTAACTTATTTAATAAAATAAAAAAATCTGATAATATTTTATTATATTTGCCCAATTGATGAATGTTATAATACACATAATATATAACGTGACACATTATTATTAAATCTGATCATAAAAAATAATAATAATAATAATACTATTCAAACAAAAAAGAGCAGGCTTAATTACAATCTTGATTGGACCTAGCAATTTCTTAATATACCCTAGTTTACGGGCGCACTCTATACTTTTAGTTCATTTAGAAATTATGTTTTGCACCCATGTTTTCCTTGCTTTACAATACTAACACCTAATCAATTTTGATTTCGATTTCGATTATTTCGACATGTAAAAAATATATAAAAATATATTCTGATATATTAAGATATTAGAATATTTTTGACATTTTTTTAAATATCTTTGCAATTAATTCTAATTCATTTTTAAATAATACATTTAGATGTTTTTTTCTTTCATAGTTGACTTAGGAGTATAATGTCACATTTTTCTTTGAAACTCTAAGATATTTTTTACCATTTAATTATAGTGGAAAGTATACCTTACCTTAGTATTGTAAGTAATTTCAAATTTATTTTTAATACTCCGATTTCATTGTAAATAACCATTTTTTGCGTCTTGTGTTTTATTTAAAAGCCGCATTGCTATTTCTGACACTCTGTTTGTCTGGTGCGGGCGTTATACTATTGATTTGGATGTAAAATCCATGTTTTGATGTACACACATGCGTGTGTACTCTTCATCTGTCTTGGTTTCACCATCTTTTGGGTTATCGATTGATTTTGGATGTGTAGAATCCACGTCGTTTTCGCACATATGCGTGCCTCATTGCTTTGCGGATTATAATTTCTTGCAGTTCATTGGATATCGTCAATGTGTATAGACACATTTTCACCGTGCATATCACGCACGTCCTTTGTATGTATTATCTGGATGATTTCTTGCGAGTTTTATTGGATATCGTCGAGTGTATTGTAGACACACATTCTTGACCGTGCATATCGATGCATCCTTTATCTTTGAGTACGGATTATGATCTTATGCAGTGTGTATTTAGCGGATGTGTGACACACATTACGATTATGCTTGCCTTCGCATACTTTCTCACGGTTTCTTTAATGCGTGCCAGCGGTGCTGAATGTTTTCGGAGTATTTCTTAGCTTCGTGCTCTTGATTTAATATCATTTGGTATTTATTTTACTTTGTTTAACGCATTTCTTTACCGCTTTTCTAGAGCATGAAAGTAGGGTTTTACTTTTTCCTTGCCATGAGAGTAGGAATAGAGATGTATGAAGGGCTTCCGTAGTTGGAGCATGTTAGGCCCCTCGGTTTATTTAAAGACCCGTTTAGGGCAATTACATTTGCTAATTGTGTTTGGTTCAAACCTCCATATGCTGCATAGGGTAATTAACAATGTTGCACACATGGTTGCATAGGTCAGTGGTTTAGGACATGACGTGGTACCACTAAGCAAAGACCGCTTTTTATATTTCTGTCAGCGAGTCATTGATGGGCAAGCGGAAGAAAGGGTCCGAATCAACCCCACAGTTCTAGTCCGTGTCATTTCGACTGCCAATGGTCGTGTTGCTTCCTTTATCGGTCATAATAGTGGCAGAGTTCCTATTCGACTCTCCCGCGTTTTCACAGGTTACGTTTATTGCATAACTTCATCATTTTCTCTTCATGGTGGATGTGTCGGCTCCTGGTTGACTCATGGTACTCGTTACTAGGCTATGGGACTTCCTCCTTTTCCCACGCTTGTGTGCCATTTGTTTGTTTGCATTGCATTGTTTATTATACATCAAAGCACTTGTTTTATCATCCTTTTGTCGCCTTCGACTCTACTTTAGTTAATGATTCGAGATGGACATAGATTTAGGTTACAAACATTCTATTCCTTTGAGTCTTGATTCTACTTTAGGTAGCGAATCGAGATAGACATAGATTTAGGTTGTAAACCTTTACCATGTTCCCTTAGGACTCTCTTGAATCTACTTTAGGTAGTGATTCGAGTTAGACCTTAGGTTGTAATCCATGCATGATGACATTAGGGATAGCATTAGATAGTTTCCCTTGTTTGTTTTCTAGTTTCTTTTGCATCCATGCATGTAATAAAACTAAAAATTGTTTTCTTTTTCCTTTGCAAATTAAAACACTTAATAATGATTCAAACTCCTTTTCAAGGTAAACAACTACTTTCAATGCAAACTCTTTTTGCCTCTGGTTTCTTTTTGTGTTTAAATTATTTTCATAATTAAAACACAAAACCCATCAAAACATGTGAGCGACTTCAGCTCTGACTTTCCCATTGCCGCGGAATACGTGGGCATCTTGTCCGGGGCTCGATCGAATCTTGTCACGAGGCTCGTCGAGCGAACTTTGTAAATACTTCCTTCTTTTCCCGTGTTTTCTTTTTTTCTTTATTTCAAATGCATTCTCTTTTAGCATAAAGATATAACAATTAGCGAAGAAATAGATTAACACACCCATTAGATGAAAATGATTATTAGTACTACGGACGTGTGGGATGCTAATACCTTCCCTTCGTGTAATAGATTCCCTTACCTTATCTCTCGGTTACATGAGACCGTGGCTTATCCTTTTGGGTTTTGCGATGCGTTCACCTTTCTCCTTTGTGAGATAAAAAGCGTTCGATGGCGACTTCATTGATATAGTTATCGGATGATGTTCACCGATTGTTTCAATGACCGGAAGAACTACTTCATACTGGCTGGTAATTTCAAATTTGAATGTCACAATGCGGAGGACAAACCAAAGAAAGGAGGCTTCGGAGCGACAACTTGATAAATTCAAAAGGTCTGTGGCATCACGAGATAAACTTGATAATTGATAACAAAATGTATCGATTATTTAATCCAATTATATGTTTTTTATCTCATTTAATTAAATAAATTCTTCTTTATTTGTATTATGCCGATATTTTCTATGTTTTCGTTTTCTACCAATTGTAAGGCATGTCTTAGAAAGTTTGAAGCGGATAAATCACACTCAAAATCCACAAAAGAGAATATTTATTGAAGTTGTACATAGCATGAAATAGGGGTAGTAAAAACAAAAGAGATTGCAAGCAAAGGCACAACCCACTCAACAGTGAAGCCCAACACGTATACGTGTAACGACAGGTTACGTAAGCCATAGGCTTGTAGCGGCCATCGGTCTACAGTAACACCCCATCTAAATACCCCAATATATCAATTAATTTAATATCTAATTCAGCTTTATCGAGTTAACACGGTATAACGAGGATGTCACAATTAAAAGATAAAATAAAACTTCATTCAAACATAGCCATGCTACTTGAGGATCAATCTTAGATAGTTTAGTCAAATTAAGACCATGTCTTACACACGTGAAAACATCATAACCAAACGGAATAATCCAATCATCATTATTCCCAACAAAATTAAAGAAAACAACTAATCAACTATCTAATTCCTCAACTAACGTTCCCCAGTTACAATCTAATCGAGCATGACACCGACACGCGGACTTATATGATAAGCTCTAGAGCCATCCTCAGAAAACTCCTCAGTGCTAACTTTAATGAAATCGAAATTGTAGTAAGGTGAGACTTCTCATAATTAAAGCATATTATAAGCTTCTCAATTAACAATATATTTCAAGCATATTAATCCACCCATTTCAACATAATTCCAGTTCAATACACAATTACAACCATATAATCATCATGCCACAATCATCAATCGAGAATAGTAACTGGAAGACATCCTAACATGTTACTATTCCATACAATCAAAATGCGACTCAATGCATGGGTACCAACACGTCACCAAGTCACCCAACACGATCCATCATCAACGGATACGGTACCATCGATTCGTCCATAACCACTCGGACCACGAATCCACCTAACCACCCATCCTCACTCGGTTCGGTTATCGGCAATCCAAGTCAAATTCGCACAATGGAATTAACTTCACAAAATAATGCATATGCACGAACATCAATAGCATGCAACATTAATCGATCATGTATACATTCTTCTATAACGAATCACAACAACCAACATGATATATCAACCAATCATGCATACATCTAACATCGGCATAAACATGCAACAATCCAACAGTTATAACACACCGGACAACATAAACCATCATCAACCACAACATGATATCATCAACTATCATGAAATAAATCATTGCTAGCATAATATGCCAAACACTTACCCTTCATTTGGTAAGACTATCACGATGAATACCAACAACAACATTGAGATCAACAACTATCAGGCATATACCATCATCAAAACACATGATATCAATACAATCATGAATACACCAATTATCATAAACCGAATCAAAACCAAAAACATGATATCTCAACTATCATGCGCACCACCATTAACAACATAAACATGTTTTTCATCTACACAATACCAATACATCCATCTACGGATCTCTGCTACATACACATCAATATGCGTCAGTCAAAAGTCACCTATCTCGGAATTTGGCTCATTTTCAAAATAATTTCAAGTTTTGGAAAATATTTTCATTTCATAAAATAGAGCATTAAATTTAGGAAATAACGTCCAAAGCGCGCTCAAAGCGGACTTACGGTTTGAAAGTTATGAATTTTCAAAGTTTGACATTTTCAAAAAAATAAGGAGAACCGGTTCCTACACATACAGAACCGGTTCACGTTAAATTTTCACGTTGCTGGAAATTGTATGGGAACCGGTTCTACCCATACGAACCGGTTCTCGATACATTTTCGATTTTTCTAATTTTCAATGTGGAACCGGTTCCTCCCAGCGGAACGGTTCCACGTGTTAAAAGCCATTTCAACACTTTTGACACATTCTTCCATTTCCAATCAACCTCAAACTTACCCATACAAATTCTAATATGGAAACACTAAAACACATCCAATTTGCATCATTATCATCAAACAACATATTTCCATCATTTATTTTCATCTATTGACACTCTAATTATTTTCCATACATATTACGACCTGATCGGACACAATTAAGTATCATGGAAACCTAGAAATTCCCAACTAAGGTTTCCTATCATACTTTGATCTATATTATCAAAATCAAAATCTATAATAAGCAATAATCAATCGAAATCACCCCTTACCTTGTGGGTTCTTGAATTCGACATAGGTCTTCTTCCTCCTTTTCTCCTCTTCTCAATTCCACGTACGGTGAGTTTTCTCCAAAATATCCTTTTTCCTCTTTTCCTTCTTTTATTTCTTTTATTATTCTAACATAATAAAATAACATAATTAATGTAGTAGAGCCTTTTACCCTCACCTCCTATTCATCACGCCACCAATAAACCCACTTCCATTTAATTCAATTGACTTAATAATCCAAAATATTAAATATTACATTCCTAATTAAATTAATAATTAAAAATCGTAATTATTTAATAATCGATTTATTGGGGTGTCTGACTCTCCCCACCAGGTTTTAGTCTCGAAACATAACTTAAACGAAACAGTTCGGGATATGAGTCCTTCATCGACTCTCAGTTCCCATGCAACATTTCCATCTCTGGTCCTCCCAAGCTACTCTTACCAATGCGATCTCTTTGCCTCGCTGTTTCAACTCTTCTTCGATCAAAGAAATATTCAGCTCTTATGATCACTAATACCTCAAATCGAGAACCATATAAATAATGTCTCCCCAACTTCAAAACAAATACAACATGCTAACTCTAAATCATGAGTCGGATAACTCCTTTCATGCACTTTCAATTGTCGTGCATAAGCCACAACGCTTATCTTGCATCAACACACCACCTACTCCCATTAATGATGCGTCCACGATACAACAAAGACTTAGTCGGATTCGGCAAAATGAAGATCGGGCACTAGCCACCTCCTCTTCACTCTTGAAATCCTTCCTTCCAACTATCACGTCATGTTTGACATCATTTCCAATATCAATAACAAATATTCCTCTTATTCAACACTATAATCCCCACGATCCATTACTATCGTGTTAAGAATCATGTCACTTCATTTCCCCATTCACTCTAAGATACACGATTTATCACTTCCTTACCCGCTGACACAATTATAAGAACCTCCACCGAACCGCAATGTCCCCAACATTTATACACAATGCCAGTACCACGAGGCTACGTTCCAACGATAGAGCTTGCAAATTAATACATCTATTATAATGGATGTAACACGGTAAAACATAGAACCCTTCACCTAACAATTCTATTCTGGAATTTCTAATAATTTCATAAACTCCACACCTTCTAACGTTTAATTTGTGACTTCCAAAAAAAGATCATACTCGCATAACAAAGTGCATCACGTTACGCTTTCGCTACGCGACTCTGATTAATTACCTTAAGTCATTATCTTCATTTGATTTTCATCAACTACCAGCTCTACAAGTTTCATATTTATCTTTAGACTTTCTCCTTAACATCTACCAAAAATCACTGTTCACCTTCTTACATTCTAAACCTTCCACTCTGCGGCTTCAACTTGCATACACACTCAAGTCTCCGACCCGCTAGATAATTTCCAAGTCTTTTTCATAGTCCTTTTCCTCTTAGTTTCATGCGAACTGATGAACTACTATCCTCTCAATAGAACGTCAACCACTTCACACACTATCAAGCTTGCAAGATGAGTCTATTAAATCCAACACGATCCCGTCTATTATCAACAAGAGATTAAGGTGATCGGTTCCTCAATTTGTCGATAGATAGCCAGCAATCACAATGGAGTATAAACCACCGTACAAACTATAATAGTGTTCCTTTAGAACGTGCTCGAAGTCACCCAAGCACCATGGTTCAATAATCTTCCTTCAAGGTTTCGACTTCTTCCACACTTATCTTCTTCCTTCATTACGATGAGATACCATCGATCAAACAATTTACATAATCTCCTTCACCCTCACTTAGCACCACACAAATGTTAAGTATTTTCCCCCTCATGAGATGCTAACATACCAAATACACCATAACTCATTTTGTCCCCATTTGAAGTCCTCATCCATGCGGAGAACTTTAACGACATTCACCACTCTTAGTCTCCCTTTAAATCTCATTACATCTAGGATCCATATATGTTCAATCTGAACCTTATTTCAAATGCAATCTCGATAATACATCTCATCATATGATCGGTAAAAGAAACTTCCAACGTTTTCTTAACACATGTCAATATTTTGACATCTTAAACATGATTGCATTTCCTATCGAATTTATTTTTCTTCTAGCATCACTTATCTTTTCCTCAAAAGCTAATGCCAATCTATCCATCCTTACTCGGCATAAGCTGCATCTCTAATACTTTCACATTCTTACTAATACCAACATCTCATTCATTAAGAATATATTATTCTTGACCTCGTCTCAAATAAACTGCGACTGTTACTGGTTATGTCCATACAATCTTCCAATACCCGCAACAAATTTTGGACTTTCCCACTACAACACTCGTCACCTCGGATGGATCTACCGCATACGTCACTTGAGATAACATGATAAAGAAAACTCAAATCCTCATACCGTAATATACACCATGAAAACTTAATAAAATTCTACTCCCTTTCGAAGTTGGAATTCCCTCACAACATTCAACATGCCTATACCTAGTTTTTGAAGCTTATCTCTAACTATCTTCATCCTTAACCTGACCACGAAGGTAAGTTAACCCAAATTCGACTTTACTGAAGGCATACTTTCCAACCAATTGATCCATCAAATCACCAACAATTTGAAATAGATATTTAGTCGCAATCACCACTTAAATCAGTTATCAAAATCCACACGCAATTCGCGCTACTTTCTTCCTCCTTGATTAAGGAAATTAGAGCTCCCAAACAATACACTTGGCTTTACAAATCCATTTCTCGCATCTTCCAATAGCTTCTTCAATTCCCTTAACTCAAAAGTTGACATCTTGCATGGTGTCATAGAAATAAGTTTTGTACCAAGAACGACATCAACAACAACTCTGATTCTCCTCAAACATCATTACATGATAAATAAATTACTTTCAGGTGCTGGGACCATTTTTAAAACAAAGTTCATCACATTACCTTTCCAATGCTTCAAGCAGAACTCAAATCGGACATCAAAACTCAAGTTATGAATTTTACAAGTTTTCGAAGGAATGTTGTCGGAAATCAATTCCACATAATAGGTAGTCGATTTCCACCTTGTGGGAGTGAGAAATCCCAAAACATCCTAGAATACAAAATTTGAGATCCTTACTTCAACATACCGCAACACACATCATTCCCCATGATCACTTGCGTCAGTTACAATTCCAATAACCAATTCACAACTGCATACTTTATATCAACCGTTGACACAATCAATATTTTCAAGAACACAAAGAAGTAACTCACCGGAGCTCCACAATCAATCGGAAGTGTTACAACATTCCCACCACGACTTCATCTTCTCAAAGTCATCCTTCTTAATTACCAAATATCTTCTGAGCCAAGAATATGCATCGACTCATCATAACGATTCATAATCACTTGGTTTAACTTCAAACATTCAACCCAGGATGACCTCAAGCTAACTAACATCTTGCTCGAACGATGAGTCGCCATTATTCTCGTGAAGCGCCGAACTCACACCCCAAATGTAACATCATTATCCATAACATCGTCCTCCGCTCCCGGTGATGCGAACAACACAAGTACTTAATTGTTACCACTTAAGAGAACCTTATCGACCATCATCTGAATTCTCGGTCGTAATCCCTCCAGTCGGAACTACGGCCTAACCATCTGCACTCATGTAACCAATAGCACATCGATCCCACTCTTCACACAGAACATCTCGGAGGAGCAGTTTCTCCCCCATTGCTTCTAAACCACTCCTGCAACTAGGTAGCCGGAAAAAGCAAGCGATGTCGGCATGTTTCACACACATGTCGTATACAGAAGGAGTAATGACATTAAGACACTGGTCACAACGACCGACTATGCTCTGATACCACTATTGTAACACCCCATCTAAATACCCCGAATATATCAATTAATTTAATATCTAATTCAGCTTTAATCAGAGTTAACACGATATGAGGGATGTCACAATTAAAGATAAAATAAAACTTCATTCAAGCGGTAGCCATGCTACCGAGGATCAATCTTAGATAGTTTAGTCAAATTAAGACCATGTCTTTACAAGGAAAACATCATAACCAAACGGAATAATCCAATCATCATTATTCCCAACAAAATTAAAGAAAACAACTAATCAACTATCTAATTCCTCAACTAACGTTCCCCGATGTTACAATCTAATCGAGCATGACAACGGCGGACTTATGATAAGCTAGAGCCATCCTCGAAAACTCCTCATTAACTTTAATCAAATTGTAAAGTAAGGTGAGACTTCTCATAATTAAAGCATATTATAAGCTTCTCAATTAACAATATATTTCAAGCATATTAATCCACCCATTTCAACATAATTCCAGTTCAATACACAATTACAACCATATAATCATCATGCACAACAATCATCAATCGGAGAATAGTAACTTTGGAAGACATCCTAACATGTTACTATTCCATACAATCAAAATGCGACTCAATGCATGTGGTACCAACACGTGACCAAGTCACCCAACACGATCCATCATCAGCGGATACGGTACCATCGATTCGTCCATAACCACTCGGACCTAATCCACCTAACCACCATCCTCACTCGGGTATAGGTTATCGGCAATCCAAGTCAAATTCCGCACAATGGGAATTAACTTCACCAAATAATGCATATGCACGCACATCAATATGCAACATTAATCGTCTATGTACATTCTTCTAACATAACTGAATCCACAACAACCAACATGATATATCAACCAATCATGCATACATCTAACATCGGCATAAACATGCAACCAATCAACACAGTTATAACATCGGACAACATAAACCATCATCAACCACAACATGATATCATCAACTATCATGAAATAAATCATTGCTAGCATAATATGCCAAACACACCCTTCATTTGGTAAGACTATCACGATAAATACCACAACAACAAGCGAGATCAACAACTATCGGGCATATACCATCATTAAAACACATGATATCAATACAATCATGAATACACCAATTATCATAAACCGAATCAAAACCAAAAACATGATATCTCAACTATCATGCGCACCACCATTAACAACATAAACATGTTTTCATACACAATACCAATACATCCATCAACACAGGATCTCTGCTACATACACATCAATATGCGTCAGTCAAAAGTCACCTATCTCGGAATTTGGCTCATTTTCAAAATAATTTCAAGTTTTGGAAAATATTTTCATTTCATAAAATAGAGCATTAAATTTAGGAAATAACGTCCAAAACGGCACTCAAAACGGACTTACGGTTTGAAAGTTATGAATTTTCAAAGTTTGACATTTTTCAAAAAAATAAGGCAGAACCCGGTTCCTACACATACAGGAACCGGTTCCTGAAAGTTAAATTTTCACGTTGCTGGAAAATTGTATGGGAACCCGGTTCCTACCCATACAGGAACCGGTTCCTGAGTACATTTTTCCAGTTTTTCACAAATTTTCAATGTGGAACCGGTTCCTCCCACTGGAACCGGTTCACGTGTTAAAAAGCCATTTCATTGACATTTTGATTCTTCCATTTCAATCAACCTCAAACTTACCCATACGAATTTAATATAGGAAACACTAAACACATCCAATTTGCATCATTATCATCAAACAACATATTTCCATCATTTATTTTCATCTCTTGACACTCTAATTATTTTCCATACATATTCGACACAATCGACACAATTAAGTATACATCCATGAAACCTAGAAATTCCCAACTAGGGTTTCCTATCATACTGATCTATATTATCAAAATCAAAATCTATAATAAGCAATAATCAATCGAAATCACCCCTTACCTTGTGGGTTCTTGATTCGACACCTTAGGTCTTCTTCCTCCTTTTCTCCTCTTCTCAATTCCACGTCGTTGAGTTTTCTCCAAAAATATCCTTTTTCCTCTTTTCCTTCTTTATTTCTTTTATTATTCTAACATAATAAAATAACATAATTAATGTGAGTAGAGCCTTTTACTCCTCACACCTCACTTTATTCATCACGCCACCAATAAACCCACTTCCATTTAATTCAATTGACTTCATCCAAAATATTAAATATTACATTCTAATTAAATTAATAATTAAAAAATCGTAATTATTTAATAATCGATTTATTTGGGGTGTCACACACCCAACGAGACTTCCTCCTCAAGCGAGCATGTAACGACCGTTATGAGTCCAAGCCAGCTCCGTAGCAATCTCTACGGAGGAGATTCCGAAGGCGAAAAACGCTAAACAAACCCAGCTTCCAACGCGCCGCACTCTCTATAAATAGGATGTCTCACTTCACTCTCCACACGCCTTTTCTCCTTCAATTCTTTACTATTACTCTGCCAAATTTAATTTCTACGCCGCATTTATTTTCTAGTTTTATTTTTAGTACTTAGTTCTCTTTTCTCGTAGCAATCTTCACATCGGAGATTGCTGCGAACTTTTGCAAATTCTAACCTTACGTTAGTATTGCGCCTTTTTACCTTTTTTTTCATCGTATTTGAATTTTTGAGCAATTAAAGGCGATCTCACTGACTTGTTGGAGACACTTGGAACCTGCCAAATATTCAGCCTTTTATATTCAGGTTTATTTAATTAATTTATTTTTAGGTTTATTTAAATTATTTAATTGTTCATTTATTGGTTTATTCAATTGTTTATTTATTTTATGCCCGATTTATTTGATGCATGCATTTATCCGAATTATTCATTTATTTACATTGCACTATATTTGAATCATTAAACATGCTAGGATAAATTTAGTTATCGGTATGTGGAAACATATAAGGTTTAGCAAAATCATTTGACTTATTCCGTTTTAAAAGATTAATTTTCGGTTCAATTAGTAATTAATGCAACTGTTTTGTTACGAGAGTAAGACACAAATTAGAAGTTAGGATCAATAAAGCGAGAGTTTGAGATTTTAACTGGACATTAATAATTTAGCATCAAATTAAAATACAACGAGCACACTTTTAAGTTGATTAGGTTTTATTTATTTTCAAAAACTATTTTTAAACTCTAACTGAAACAGCGAGAGCACTCACTTAGGTTTGATTATAGGATCAAAATCAATAAACACGAGAGTGTGAGAAGAGGATTTTTAAACAATTATTTCATACTGAAACACATTTTTATAATACAATTTAAGTCGATGAGTCGCTAAATCCCTAAGCCCGACCGCTACATACCGATACTTCTACTCTGAATCTAAACTAGATCTTAATCAGTTAGGTTCTGTTTACAGTGATTTCTAGTAAACAACCGCTAGTCTTCCAATTTTACTGATTATTATTGGTTACTTGCAGGATCGACTAGATTGATCCTAGGACACATGTGTCATAATTGATTTCTATGTTCAAACCCATTATCTTCATAAATTTTATATTGTAGAATGTAAGATTCTTAAGAGATTTGTCTAAGATTGTCTATATAAATATGCTGACTGAATGTGTAAAAGAGAAGGCTTGAATTAAACTTAGATTTTAACACTTGAAATGTAAAGATAAAGAGTTTCTGAAAATATAAAAGTTTCTGGAAAGTATTTGAATGAAAGGACAAAGTAAAAGTGACGTTTCTGAGGAAATAAATGTGTTTAAAGGCAAGTAAAACAAGAACATGAAAGGAAATCGAAGGATTTAAGAGCAAAAGCACTGTAGAAATGAAAGAAATATAAAAAGACTTGTATTTAAATTGTAAAGAATCATGATGTTCAGTACGTACATTTTGTCTTCTAACTCGTTTCCCTTCAATCACGGCATTTTGAGTGTTTTAGATTTGTTAGTACACGAATGAACACACTAAATCTAACATAAAAACACCTATTTATAGCGTCTTGACCCTAACGGTCCTACTCTAAAATCACGCCACGTTTGAAGCATGCAGGCTTCCTACGTTTACTAACTTCCACGCGTCTTCTAAGAATGGCGCTCTTATTTGAAATTCGAATCTTGTGCCAACGAAGTGTCTTTGCTAGTTTTCTTCGATTCGAATTAATCTTCTGCTTGGGCCGTTTCCAACGCTGGCACATTCTTTCAAAGGAACTCTTTATATTTTAAACACTAGGAATCTCAAATCGAAATCCATCATCTATTACTGGAAATCGAAGAGTCCTTTAGAACAATGATTCTGTATTTCCCACCAATATTCATCATTGATATCAACCTCTTTATATGCTTATTCAAAATATTATTTTGATATTCCAATTATTCTTTATTCGAAATTGCTAGATAACAGGTTCCCTAAAACCAAACATCATCTATATTATTAGCCTTAGATTTACGTAGTAACCTAAGATAGCGGTAGATCAACACTTAGTCCCTTGGGATTCGATAATCTTTAAAACTACAAGCGATAGGATTGTATACTTGCGGTCTAGATTCTATAAGACGATAAAGTCGTGATCAATAATGAAGATGATTCAAATAAAGATGAAGGAGAAGAAAATCTAGCACTAGTGGCTCTCACACCATCTGATGCAAAATCTAAATCCAACTTTGATTCAGAATTAGAAGATGAAGATGCGACATTTTTTAACTTATCTCGTTCTGATCTTACTACTTTAATTCATGACCTCATGAGTCGTTGCAAAGATAAAGCAAGACGCATGAAGATTTTAAATAAAGATTATGATCTTTTGAAAGAACAATTAAAAATGTCTCAAAATAAATTTGAATCTCTTGAAAACGATCATAATACTCTTTTAAATAAAACTTCTGATAAAACATTGAAATGTGATTATGGCTATTAATCAAAACAAATTAAATGATTTGAAAATGGTAATGGTTAAATTTATAAAAATAACCAACCATGAACACTCTACTCATCTGATTTAGTTGAAAATCTGCATTTTGAATCAATTAGTTTTACCTGATGATTTTACTCATTCTAATTCAGAGTGTCCAATCAATTTCTTTGTTGATTTTACTCGTTTTAATTCAAAGTGTTCAATCAGTTTTACCTGATCATTTTACTCGTTCTAATTCAAAGTGTCCAATCAATTTTACCTAGTGATATTATTGTTCCAATTCAAAGTGTGCAAATCATTTATGGTCAATGTGTAAAGTAAAAGATAGTTGTCTCAGCTAGCTAGCCTTGTGGATTTCATTTTAACATTCAAACATTTGTAAAATTTGCATGTCAACAATAATCTGGCCTTATTGTCTACTCCCTCCGTCCCAAATTATATGAAAAAATTATTTTTTAGATTGATTAAATAATTAATGTATCTGGTCTATATATAGTCCAAATATATTAATAATTCAATGAATTTAAAAAGTGAATTTCTCTTATAATATAAGACGGAGGAAGTACCATATATCATATGAATGAAATTTAATATTTTGGTTTTCATATGTATCAGTCTTCTCATTAAACTGGTGTAAAATTACACCGTCAGTTAAAAACGCTGTCGGATGAGTTCCGTCTAACTTTTTTTTGTCAAGCAGTCTAATGGTTAAAATTTACCCTTTAAAAGTGTACAATTGTGACATCGTGAATTCTTTGCACAACTACCAACAAACTTAAAAAACTAACTCTGACCAAAAGAATACAAAACTGATAAAAAGAAGCTTATATACATACAATAAGGTTTATAGTAATTTCATGAAAATTTGTTTGCAAGTTACATAACATCATTTGCTCGGCACTATATGAAAAAAACCAGAGTTACTATAATGAGAAAGCCTAGTAATAGTTTTTGTACATATCTTCAACATCTTGCTTACTTACAATGCGACAACCACACCCTACCACTTCCAAAGAATCACAACAATAAGTTTTCAAGACAAATTCAATTTCACTGCAGTCACCGCCGTCATAAAATCTGTCGCGGCATTCATCGATTGTAAGATAGAGAATATAAAGGTGACGCTCAAAAGTTCCATTAGAGGCAAATACCTGCTTGTGATAAACAGCTTACCATTCGGTCCAAACAAGTAACAACTCACTCATGATTACATGTCTCAGACTCAGGTGATCATCAAAACACCAACATGAAACACAAAGCGAGTCCAACACATTCGGTTGGAGGACAGTTATGAGGGACATATGTGTAGTTTTGACATATATTGAAGGAGTGAACCATGATGGAATTTCATACCCTGTGATAAGCATTTGAATCTTGGTTTTGGTAGACCATGTTCCTGTGCCTGTATGAACATATCACAAAGTCTCTCAAATATAGGCATGCATGAACACAAAACATTATTTTTACGAGGTTAGGGAGGCAAGGTGCAAACCTCAAAATATTTCTTCAGGACTACAGGCAAATGAGTGAGTGTTGTATCAGAGATGCAAAGAGACTGCATGGCATAGATAGATTGAATTTGGAAGTTTCCAATGAAGCGCAATTACTTGCATGCAATACCCTCATACTTGATGGAAACTCTGGAAACTTCTCGAGCATTTCACAACAGTTTAGGCTAAGACGTTCAAGCTTTGGAAGTTTCGAAATGCTACTTGGTGGCCTAACAAAATTGTTTCAGTGAGATCTAAAGCAACTAAGGAAGATAAGTTGGAAAATCTTCGCATTGATTCTTCAGATAGATTGCAGTAACTTAAGTTTAAATTCCTCAATGAAGGTAGATACAACTTAGGTGGTAATCGAAATCCAGTAGGTTCTTGTGGACTACTTAACAGCTCCGTAAATGGTAGAAAAAATGAATTCACTGACTTAGAAACCGGTCCTTTGCATCCAGAAAATGATATAACTTTGAGGTTTTCTAGATAGAAAACAGATGAAGGTAGTTCTTCAATGGCAGTTTCATTTGCCAAAAGTTCCTCTAAAGATTTTATTTTCTTTAAGCCTCTGAAAACTACGGAGTCTTGAGCAGCCAGAAACATTCAGAATCAAGAGGACTTCAATTCACTTATTGTATCTGAAGACAAGTAAGATTCTTGCAATTTTCTAAATCCAACAGAAGAAGTGATACAAGAAATCCAAGTGAAGATGGTAGATTTTTTATCGCAGTCTCTTCTAAACAAAGACTTAATAGATTATCCATGCTTTCATCAAACTCTGGAAGATGTTTGAAGTCACAGCAACCAGAAAGAGTTAAACCTTCAAGGAAGTCATCTGTATTTTGCATGGAAGAGCTTTGAGCCTTTTGCAGTCTTTCAAATTCAGTAGAATAAGTTTCTTGTGGCTTAGAAGGAGGGATGAATCTCAGTTAAGCTCGTATAACCTTCAAGGACCAATGATTCAAGATTTGGAACACCAACAAAGTCGGGTGACCGCTGTAGAGACTTGAAAATCTCAAATTGATGAACTGAGTTTCAAGAAACTGATTAAAACCAGATTGTAAAAGAAATACTATTAGATTTAAGAGTTATCGCGATGATATTGAACTAATTGGAAAAGGTTATTGATAAAGAGCCTTTACCTGTGTTCCATGCCAAAGTTGTTCTATTTTGCTATGATACAGTTTAAGGTTAACAATTTCATCCAAATGATTAGTTAGTGGCAGGGTTTTCAAAGGACATCCTCTCCAATCAAGAACTTTTAACGAACTAGGGAAGCAATCGAGGCCACGAGGAAGTTTTGTTTCACCTAATTTGAGTAATCTTAGCTGACTTAGTTTGGAAAAGGCTTCAGTGTTCCAGCTTGCTTCATAAGGTTGAACTAAGTTCATAGCTATGCCTTGAATTTTATCAGTTCCCTATAGAATAATGACGATAAAAAAACATAAACTTCCGATAGAGCTGTGTTATATTGACATAAAATGAGCAACAAAGTTCAACAATGATTTGGAACATACCTTATTTTTTGACAATACTTGATCAATGTCTTTTTGGGACCATAACCTACTCCGTTTTCCAGGATCATTCGGAGATTCTTGACACACAATGTTTTTTCCCATTTCTTCAAGCAAATCATGCATCCAACACTTTTTGTCCCCCCTATCGAAACTTACCAAAGATCTTTCGATCAAAACGTCAATTCCGATTTTGGGATAATAACCACAATCTTCTAATGTTTCTATTACTTCATCTATGTCCATTCCTTTGAAGAAACAGGCAAGATCTAGAAACATATTTTTCTCCATAGGTTGTAAGCTGTCATAGCTTATTTTCAATGTATCATGTATTTTAGAGTTGGGAACATTCCTCATTTGTTCTAAAGCACTATGCCAAACCTCAAGAGTTCTTCCATGAAAATGTGAACCTAATACCTCAAGTGCTAATGGAAGACCTCTTGTATATTTAACCACTTCTTTGCACAGACTCAAATACTCTTCTCCAGGTTGATATCGCTTAAAGGCTTTCAAACAAAAGAGCTTAAGTGCTTCATTTTTCACTAAACCTTTAGCCTCATAGGTTTCTTTCACTCCATGTGTCATTAACAAGTGTTTGTTTCTACTTGTGATGATTATTCTACTTCCTGGACCAAACCATTCTTGCTTCCCAGCTAAATTCTCCAGTTGGCTTAATTCACTCACATCATCGAGAACAAGAAGAACCTTTTTATTGTTGAATGAGTTGGCTAATATCTTTTTGCCATCATGAATGTCATAAAAATCATCACTTCTTATCTTAAGATGAGTGAGAAGTTGAGTTTGGATGTGAACTAAGCCATTTTATTAGAAGCTGTTTCTCTAATGTCTGAAAGCAACTAACCTTGAAGTCATCTTTGATCGCGTCATATACTGATCTAGCAATAGTTGTCTTCCCTATGCCGCTTCATTCCCCATATGCCTATGAAGCGAACATCGTTAATCCCATTCCTAGACGCGAACACATTTGCTCTATCCGTGAATTAATTCCAACAAGGTCATCGTTGCAAACATGCAACTTGGGAATCAATTTTTATGAATATTTTCAGCAATTGTTTCCACCAATAATGCCTCCTTCCTGCATAAAGAGGGAAAGGAGACTTGTATTATTAAACAATAAGTAAACAAAGCAACCGATCGATAGAGAAAACAAGTGATTATCATCTCGTATTTTGGAAATTCAAGTTAAAATGATAATAAGCATAAGCATTTCTAGTTCTACTAACCAGCCTTTGGAGTCCCAACCAGAGTAACTAGCAACTTCTCTTAAAGCATTTCTCCACTTTTCAATTTTGTTTCTATTTTTTCTGAATTTCTCTTCATGTTTTCTAAACGCTTCATCAAAGCTTCCTCTCTGATGCCTGACATCAGACGGATCAACACCGTGGAAGATTGGAAAAACACCCTGACCGAAACTCTTGCTGCATTCAACAATCTTTTGTAGCTCATCCAAACACCATGATGAGGAAGCATAGTTTGGCGAGAAGGCGATGATAGCAAACATAGACTCTTCAATTGCTTTATTGAGTTCTACTGATATCACTTCACCTCTCTCAAGATCATGATCATCCTTGAATGTTTTGATCCCTCTTCTTTCAATGAAGCAAAAGATGGTCAGTGAAACCTTGGCGAGTGTCTTCGCCTCTGAAACTCAAGAAAACATGGTTAGTCCATCTTGATGTTTGGACTGAAGAAGAACAAGAAGAAGAGGCTTCATCTTTGGTGGTGATAGATGCCATTGCCATTCAATTATGAGTTAACCTTGCAATGCAATTTTTGATGTAAAATGAATATTAATAAATGATAAAGTTGACTACACAAGTGTATAGAAAGTCATAAGTCTATGTAGGAAAGAGCATAGGAAGTTTGGTTGCTTTGAAATCCTCACCTACTTGCTTTGTTTCTTTACTCGTTAGTCAAGTAAAGTTCATCAATAATTCAATATTATGTAACACCAAACCAAACCAAACCCTTTTTTTCTTCAATATTCCTTTTACTTACTTTTGTTGAATTATGTTACACCAAACTCCTCAAAAAGCAGTGTTTGATGAAAGCAAAATGCTTCTCCTTTCGTGGATTCTTCGAAGCAATTTCCCATTTCTTCATAAAGAGATGGAGACTAGTGCTTTACGTATTTGATATTTGTTTCATAGGGAACCATTGTTTCAATTTCAAGTACGGTTGTAGTTGCTGTTTTTGCAATCTACAGTGCAAAGTTGAGGATTTAACCCACCATCCCCACATTTATTTCAAAATTTTCAATAAAATTTGATATGTTATCGAAAATTTCGTTTTTTTCACCCCTAAATTTCTTCATGGATAATTTGAGAACCAAGAAAATATAGGGTAGGTTTAATTTGAAGGTATTGGGTTAAATCCTACGCAAAATTAAAGGAATTTAACATGTCACCCAAATTATACATGAAACTCCCATTTTTTTAGCATTTTATATTTATACCCTTAAAATTTTTGAAAAACATAAATTTTTTAATGTATATCGAAAATTTGGAATGTTTATCGAAAAATTTATTTAAAAACACACATATTTTTCATAAAAATTTGTTATGTGTCGGAAATTTCAAATTCTCGATGACCTTACAATAATTACCGGAGATTTCATGATTTCAGGTAGATAACAAAAGAATTCCAAAAATTTGAAATTTCGATACTATTCCATATATGTTTTTCTTTTCAATTGATTTTCTCTGCACATAACTAGATCAATAAACATGATACCTGATTAAACATAGACATTTAATAGTTGTCATAATCAATGTATCCTTCTTCCCTGGAATTCCATTATTTGAATCAGAACGAACAGTGACAACAATAATAACATGATGTTTCCCAATACCATGTGCCCATGCTAACACATTTGATCGAGTCTTGAATATCTGTCAATTTTGAAATATAAAGGTTAAATTAACAATTTCCTAAAAACAGAGAAACATTTTGGAATATGGTTTGTTAAATAAAATACACACAACTTTGGTGACAAATAACTTAGTATAATCTGTATAAAAATCCGTAGAAGAAGTTGTCGGTTGTGGCGATTGAAGACTGCACAAGTATAGAGAGTCATTTTTTGCCATACCAGAAATTACAATGTTGGCAAAATTTCTGATAACCCAGAAATTTGAAATTTCTGGGTTTTGCAATGTACCAATTTTAGGAAAAATCTGGTATATTATTCAAAAAATTGAAATTTATACCTAATTTGAAAAGTTTGATGAATCAGCTTTCGAAAATTCGTAAATACGAGATTTGATTTTGCCTCAGGCGATATCGAAATTTTTTTAATACATACCGGAAATTTTGTTTTTTCAGAATTTTTTCAATGAGTATTTTTCACGAAACATTATTTTTGGGGTTAATAGTAGAAGGAGTAATTTGATCAATATGCAAAAATAGGTGTCGGGATTAATATAGGGGTGACATGTTAAAATCTCAAAGTTGTACGAATGTGGAGAAAAATGAATTGAAATAGATATCAACAACGTGACGCGGATTTAACAAGCCACCTCCAAAAAACATTATTCCCAAATTGGCCATGAACAAAATTTGGGGCGGCAATAATCGAATTTTCGATATGATTTTTGAAATTTTAGTATGAATTTTCAGAAGAAATTTTTTTTTTTTTATCGAAAAATTCATGTAGTACTAAATATACTATTTTTTAAATACACTATTGGATTTTTCAAAAATTTGATAATTTTTTTAAAATTTCCAGTGAAAATTTCAAAAAATCCATAATGTTTTAAAAATTTTGGTACCTCAAATTTCTAAAAAAGCGCATATTTTTACAAAATTAATAACTTTAAATAAGGTTCCAATGGTAGAAGCATGTAAATGGGTGTAGTTATAGGGGTTGCAAACTAGCATTGTCCGTTTCATTTAGACCAAAAAGAGACAGGGCAGGGCGGTCATAGTTGAGGATGAGGGCCTAAATATATGCTCGTCCACATGTCATAATTGAAGCTGACTTTGAGATTTTGTTTTGTTTTTATTGCAAATGTTGTGGATAGCAAGAGTAGCCACCGATTTTTCTTTTATCCAATTAAGGGAGGTGAAAAAACAGGAAAAGCCTTCGTTAGATTACGAGTAAAGGGAAAGGTTGAAAAGGAAGGTATTAGCACCCTCTTCATCCGTAGTTATCTCTACGACTCTTAGTTTCTTTTTAGCTCACTTTAAAATTTACTACGTGTTTGACAAAATGTTTTGAAAGGCATTTCTCTTTGACCTGTAATGATTCATGTAGGAATGTATACAAAGTGTTCGAAATGTTTTGTTTTTTTTGAAAAAGTGTTTGAACTTTGACAAAAAGTGTGAGGTGTGAAAAGTATTTTGATAGTGACAACCAAAAGTCTTATTACCTACTCGAATAGTCGTTTTGTGTTATTTTAGTTCGCACAGAATAGCGTTATCCGTACCATTAGTTGGTAGGTAACCCTATTCGATTGGATGTAGGAGGGACGTGAAGGAGCCGGATGGTCAAGAAACTCATAGAGTATCTGTACATTCGAGGGCGATCATCACTTTTATTGGGCAACAATCAAGGCGAATCATATATTAAGGCGACATCGTGGGTCTATGATCTTGTATCGAAGGGACATGATGATATGTTTCATGAAACACTGTGCTAGGATACCTCGTTAGAGGACTTGACCATTTGTATTATTAAGCACGAGAGAGGTACCAAAAGTTGCATGTGTGAAAAAGTGTGTCAAATTCGGATATTTTATCTTGAAAATAAAAGTGATCTATGTTCGTTTTTATCTTTCCATACACGCCCTAATTACTACAGGTTATAGGGTGCGAAAAGTAAATTGCTTGAAAGTAAATGTCTTTATTACATGGCTTTGGGGCAGTTACATAATAGGAGTCGGAAAAAGTAAAATCCTAATTAAACCCATCCCATGGCTTGATTACATAATATTTGAAAAAAGAATGCGAAATGATCCAAACCATTACAACTTGGCGGATACATAAGCGGAAATATAAGAAACTCGCCTAAGAGAAAAATGTTAGTAAAAATGATTTTTGAATGAGGAAAAAGATTTTAAGTTAGTATCTTGATTAAATGATGGAGTAATTTTGAGAATTTTCTGGATTGTTTTTGATAATAAAAAGCAATTAAAAGTCAATTTAATGGTTAATTAACAATTAATTAAAATATGCATGCAAAAATATTAATTTTAATGTTAAAAATTAAATAAACATTTTTCTGATTAAATGAAAAGGAAAATATTTTGGTGATTTTAAATGCATGAGAAAATTATTTGAAAGATAAATTAAATTAAAAGGAAAATAATAAGAAAAGAAAATAGAAAAAGAGTTAGTTTTCAAGGTTGTAAAAAAATATTGCCAAGCCGGATCGAACACAAGACCATACCTTCCACACGCGTTGTTACCTTAAGCCATCCCGCATATGGTGTTAGTTAAATGAAGCGAACGTTTTCGCGAAATTGAGTTACGAAACCCAAATCGTGAAGATCTTCATCTTCTTGTTTGAATTTTTCAAGCAGATAGCGTCGGTCCAGTTGACGCTATATCCCACAAATTCAAAATCTCATACAAACATAAATTTGTTATGGATACATGAATCGATTATAAACATCATTCTAAACACGATGGTGCTCCTGGTTTTGTCAATATTACTTATTTTAGAAAGCCCTAAAATGAAACTGAAAACCCTAGCCATGGCATCTTGTAATTCTTGTACCTAAAATGCAATTAACCAATGCAGAAAGTCACATTAGTAATGATAGAGTCTTCAACTCTAGAACTAAAGTAATGATAGAGTCCATAAATATTATCGTTGATGATGGAATGGGGAAGTTGATATGTGGAAATGTTAAACATCCCTAGATGACACTCTAACAGATACTACAAATGAAAATGAGAACTCTACTCCAAATAATGAAGAAACTGAAATGGTCAAGTCAACAAAGGACCCTCTATCATAATTCAGAAAGATCATCCTAAATATAACGGAGGAGATCCAAACAAAGAGTCACCACCGGTCAAAGAAGTCATTACAAACTCCTACTTTGTCCTAAACATTTGAGCCTAAGAATATCAATGAAGCATTAGATGAATTTTGGATGAATGCTATACAAGAAGAACTAGAATAGTTCAAGCAAAATGAAGTTTTGGATCTAGTTCCAAGACTAGAAGGAATCAATATGAGGGAACAAAAATGGGTATACAAGAATAAATCGATGAAGAAGGTGTGATAACTAGAAATAAAAGCGAGACTAATTGCTCAAGGATACCTCAGGTGAAGAGTTGATTTTGATGAAACATTTTCCCTTAGCCGCCTTGAATAAATCAGCATACTATTGGAGTTTATACTGTGTCCTAAAGTTTAAGCTATTTCAGATGGATGAAAAATGTATTCTAAATGGCTACTTAAATGGGGAATATATGTGGAACGACCAAAAATTTGTTGATCCAACAACGGCTAACCATGTGTACAAGTTCAGGAAAGCTTTATATCAATTAAACAAGCTCCAAGAGCTTGGTATGAAAAACGGCGAGATTTCTTGTGGAAAATGGATATAGAAATGTATAAGATAAAACTCTTTTGTCAAATAGGAAGGAGGAAATCTCATGATCACTCAAATCTATGTTGATGATATTGTTTTGGTGGAATGTTTGATGAAATGGTCAAGCAAATGCAGTTAAATAGATAGGTCTTGTTGAAATTAACATGCTCTTGACCTTTAAGTTAAGCGAGACGGAAGACTCCATATTCTTATATCGGTAAATATGCTAAGAATATTGTCAAAAATTCGGGATAGAATGCAACTCACAAGAACACCTGCCCCTACACATTTGAAGTTATCTAAAGATGAAAAAGGTGTAAGTGTAGATTAAATCTCTACCAGTATGATGTAGTCTACTTTATCTCACAACTAGCCGATGGACATACCTTTCTTTGCTGGAGTCGTACTAATATCAAGCTGAACCCAAAGTGAGCTATATCAATCAAGTAAAGAGAATCTAAATATGTGAGTGGAACATTTGATTATAGATGTTATACTCCCATGGATTCAGCTATGTTCTAAGTGGATATTGTGACGCTGACTGGGCAGGAAGTGCCGATGATAGAAAAAACACATCAGGAGGATGCTTCTTTTATGGAAACAATCTTATTTCATGGTTTAGCAAGAAACAAATTGTGTCTCCCTATCTACTATGAAGGCGAATATATAGTGCGAGGAAGCGATTGCTCTCACTATGCGGATGAAAAAAATGTTGACGAGAATACAATATCAAACAAGATATCATGACATTATATTGTGACAATATAAGTGCTACAATATCAAGAATCCTATCTATGCAAAGAACCAAGCACATGACACTCGTGCACTTTATAAGAGAACTTGTTGAGAACAAGATAGTTGCATTAGAACATGTAACTACTGAAATACAGTTGGCAGTCTATTTCACCAAGGGCCTAGATTCCAATCAATTCGAAACGTTAAGAGGCAGACTCGACATCTGCATCCATGAAGAATTGTAGCAATTAATGATCGCCATTCCTGTGGTGATGGAGAAGTCCCTGCAACGCTGTAGAAATTATATTCAAAGTTGAATGATGTGGATAGGCTACTCATCTCGATGACTCTTGTTCAGTATTGTTATTTGTCATGAACTTATTATTTTTTGACTTTGGCGTATTGTGGCTAAAAAGGGGGAGTAAATGCCCTGATGATTGGGGTGGACCATTACTGCAATAATGGTGATGTTAAGGGGAGGACTAATTGTATGCATATGTGATTGTGATTGTGTGCATGATTTGGATGTGAATGTGGTATTTGGACATTTAATTTTTCCATTGTATCTCTGATAAACTGTGATTGTGCTTATGTTGTTGCTCTGATATTATTCTCTGATATGTTTATGTGTGAAGCTGACATCTATGTTTTTTCTTATTTTGCTTGGATGTTAATTGTGATTATGATGTTAATTGTATGGCTTATATACTCAAATAATGTTTTAGCAAAAATTTGCGAAAGGGAGAGTTTGTTAGTTATGAAGATTGGCAGCAATTTTGGTAAAACACTCTGCTAAAAAAATTCCATGATGAATAACTTAACTTGTGAAGCAAAATGTATTAGCGGATTTATGAAGATGCCAAAGCATATCTCTTAGCATGTATTACATTATTGAATTGGTGTTTCAGTTCCGAAACATTAGGATTGGTTTATTTTGGTGTATGCTGGTAAGCAAAGACTTGTAACGCTCTACTGCGACATTATTGAGCTTTTATCCTACTTTCATGGAGAAAGTAAAGGATACGTAAAGACTACATGTGAAGCAATTCATGTGTAACCCTAGTTTTGTTGTTCATATAAAGGAAAGTTCACCACTACTTGAGGCTAGCCACATTGGAGAATATTGAGCGATCAAGTTCGAGAGTTTAGGTTTTAAGTCTTGTTAATTGTTAATTGTGAGGCACTATAGTATTGTTTAATAGTTGAGGTGGACGTTAGTTGAGTTGTAAGTTTTAATCATCCATAGCTTTGAAGCAATGATAATTATGTGTCTTTGAAGTGTCTCAAGTTTCTTGTGATAATTATTTACACCGTGTTTGATTGAGGGGAGTGAGAGAATTTCTCATATCTAAGAGGCTCTTAGGTACAAGGGTAATTGGGTAGTGATTAACGTAGAGGTTGTAATAAAGGAAGTTTAACAATATCTGACGATAGTGGACTTCATCCACGGCTTGGTAGCCTCCAGTAGGTGTGATTGCACGAGGCGTGAACAATTTTCTTGTGTCATTTTAATTTACTGAATTTAGTTATCATTGTTACTTGTTCATCAAATCGGATATTAGTGTCGTGTCACCTTCGACATCTCATACTCGATACCGTAATTTCAATAATTAAAATTCCCAAGGAAGCCTCTGACTTTCTTTTCGGTCCACGGTAGACATCTCTCTTGATTTGCATTAACTTTATCGGATCAATTTCAATTCTTTCAAGCTAACAATGAAACCAACAACTTCCTAGATTGGACACCAGTATACATTTATTAGATTCGCCGGTACTTCCATTGAAACAACATAAGTCTACAATTCTCCTTCCCTAGTTCGAGACACGGAAATCATATCATCAACATATACTTTGATTTCTTTGTGCATCGATCATGAAATAGGATTGTCATAGCCTCTACTCGTTGCACCATCGTTCTTCAACCCGAAGGCATCCTCTATAATAGAATGTTCCCGAGTGTGATAAATGTTGTTATTTCCATGTCCTCGAGGCATCTTAATTTGATTATCAGGAAAATCCATCCATGAATGACAACACTTTCATTTTCTATACTATCCACCAACATATCAATACGTAGCAAAGGATGTCATCTTCAAACCGCTTTATTCATATCTCGGTAATCAAGACACATGCGAGACTTTTCCATCTTTCTAAATGGAACAATATCGCCAATCCACTAAGAGATAAATTTATGTCATAAGAAAAGCGACATCAATCTGTAAAGACCTCTTCTTTAATCTTTACTTCCATATTAGGAGTTCTCCTCAACTTACGCTTGATTGGCGGACATTCGAGACTTGGAAAATGATGCTCCACAATATTAGTATCAACTTGCATATCACGATCGACCAAGAAAATATCCATATATTCTTTCAACATCTCAATCAAGCTATTATTCACCCTGGGATGAAGCGATGCTCAATCTTGACTTCTTTCACATCTTATTGAGAACCCAGTAAATATTCTCTAACGGCTCTTAATACGTATGAATGGTATTTTCCTTGCTTTCGGCAACCGTGAAACCTCTTCAGGGATCTCACAAAATTCCTGTTTTTCAACCACATAAATAAGATGTTCAAAGTTGGAAGAGGGTGCAAGGTTCTTTATTTTCAATAGGTTTAACAATTAATTTGCACATATGATTATGTTTGATTTTAGAAACTGACACATATAACAAGTGATTAAGTTCATTTATTTTATTTATTTATTGCAGAAAGGTTTTTCGATTACCATTTTTCAAGAAAAATCAGAAAATAAAACAAGATTTTGGATTCAAAAACAAACTTTTATTAATGATCTTATACTTCAAAACAAAAGACACTCCCATACAACATCACTTTCACCTTGGGCAGAGTGAAAGGATAGTCATTTTGAAAAATAAACAAACAAAGGCAAATTACTTTGAAATATGAATGCAAGTAGGAATATCAATAGTAGTCCAATTATGAACTTTCGCTCCATGCGTCACAAAATTAGGTATTGCCTGCCCTGGTCCATTTTCAACAAGTGCATTGACTCCTGGAGTAGTCTAACACCGCGGGAGATATCCATACTTATTGAGATTACACTTCGGCTTCAAAACCTCTTTCCCATTCTTCATAGAAAAACCTAGGCCAGCGCCATTCTTGTTTACCTTGACAACTTGTCACCAAACATTCTTTGAACCTCTCAAGCACTATATTACAAGCATCCTTCAATAAAACAATATAATCTTCACTCCTTCTTATGTTTTCAATGGACAAAGCTTGGAAATGAATTCCAACAACGGCTTCATCAGATTCTACCATAACAAAGGAGGATAAATGAGAAATCAACATGATTTCTCTCCTTCCATAATAACTATAGTCCCTTCACAAAGCGAACTTCAATGCGATGTAGGGTCGAAGTTACAAACCAACCGTGTGATCCAAGGTTTCCCAACAAGCAACTATAATGAGGGATATCCATAACTTGGAAAGTGATCTGAAACAAATATGGGCCAATATGGATAGGCAAATCCACCTCCCTAATAACAAACTTACGGGAACCATCAAATGCCTTTACAATAATTCCACTAGGACGCATTGGAGGTCCTTGATACTTAAGCTTTGCAATGGTACGCTTGGGGAATACATTCAAAGTAGAACCATTGTCAATAAACACATTGGACAATGCATCATTCTTGCAGTTCAATAAATATGGAAAGCCATATTGTGGTTCTTCCCTTCAACAGGTAGCTCTTCATCACTGAAACTCGGATTATTGCAAGTTGTAATATTTCCAACCACATTGTTGAACTTTTCCAAAGTCACATCATAATCAAAAAAAGCCTCATCCAAGACTTTCATCAGAGACTTCCGATGAGATGAGGAATTTGCAAGGATTTTGCAATAACTGCTCAACAATCTTGTAATCATTCATCTTGATAATTTTCAAAAGATCGAGTCCATTTCCTTCTCTTATGAAGTCTCATTAGTCTTCCTTTCAACCTTCTTAGGTTCAACACTAGTTTCTATAGTCTTCTTAACAATATCAACCATCTTTGGGAAAGGAGAAAATACACGACCACTCGAGTCCTACGACTAGCCTCAAAATATTCTCCATAAAGACAAGGTTGAATTGGGATCTCAATACCTCCTTCAGAATGGTGGCATTGTACTTATATGGCACAACTTTGTTGGAACTATACGAGACAGGTCCGGTAAGCTGATAACCAAAGGAGTTACGGAGGTTTGCTA
>CM038796.1:89555614-89621022 GCA_021764765.1 Vicia sativa | reverse complement strand
GATTATTTCATTATGTTTACTTTTAGCATGTTTGTGAATAGATTTTATTATTAGATGCATATAATCATTCAAAGCAAACATTTGGACTTTATACAAACAACAATAGCAAAATTGTAAAGAAGAAACTTGTATTTATTTGAAATGTGTGTATGACCAAGTAGTTTGTACACGAGAAGGTAAAAGCTATGCGGAAATAATCTGTTAAGTTCCAACTATGCTAGTACTCATATATTTCACTATCTCATCTCTTTGCTTTGTCGATGAAAGTGAGTGAATTGATTTTGCCATTTGAATCTTGAATCTTGATAGTAGTACGGAAGAAGGTGGGTGATCTGGGCGAGACATAGTTAAATCAAATCTAACTTTTGCCTAGAGCCATTCTGAGTTCGGTCTACGGGATACCCTTTTTTGCCCCAAGCTTTTCGGGTTTTCGACTTGCGGTGTACATTTTTTTGTATATATCCTTAACTTTTGCCGAACCCTTTTGGACCGCAGGATGTATATTTTGCCTAGGTCGGTCGACCTGGCGGGTCTCTCTCATGCATAGTATTTTTGACTATGTCTGCGTTCCGCGGTGTGTGGAAGTCTTCATAATCCATGGTGCTAAGTATCATAGCTCCTTGAGAAAATCTTGTCTTGACTACAAATGGTCCCTCGTGGGTGGGAGTCCATTTGCCCACAGGATCTGCCTTGGAAGAATGATGCGCTTGACTAGATCCCGACTTGGTAGACTCGGTGCTTGACCTTCTTGTTAAATGCTACATTCATTAGCCCGATAGATCTGTCCATGGCGGATGGATGCTAGTCGTTTCTCATCAATCAAGTTAATCGGTGGTGAGTGCGAGATCAATCCTCTTCACCTAACTTCTGCGTCTGGAGGACTGCGGTGATGAACCTCGATGGGTGAGGCTGCTTCCATGCAGGTACACAAGAGAAGGGGTGCCCTGTTGATGTTAGTGTTGTAGTGCGATAACCATGAAGGCGAATGGTAACATCTCATGCCAATCCTTGTAAGTCATTGTCATTTTCGTATAATCTTCTTAATGTTCTTGTTGGCGGCTTCCACGGTGCCATTCATCTTAGGCCCGATCTGGAGAGGTTGTGATGCTTGAACTTGAGCTGAAGTGCGAGTTCGGTGATCATCTTATTGTTGAGATTAGAGCCATTGTCTATGATAATCCTTTCGGAGTGCCGTATTGTGAGGATAAGATTATGTTTGATGAATCGAGCCACAACATTCACGGTAATAGATCTGACAGGGTACTTCTACCCATTGAAATAGTCAATTGCCACAAGGGATGAAGCGGTGTCCGATTGGAAGCTGTAAACAGATTTCTCCAATCATGTCAATGCCCACATTGCAAAGGCCAAGGGCATTAGAACCGGAGATGCTGGAGGCCGTGCACTTTATACGCATAGTCGGCATTTGTGACAAGATCGAGTATAAGCGGTGACAATCAGCATCCATGGTGGACCAATAGTCCAGGTGGAGTACCAAATCGCCGTGTAACTCTTCCATGATCGTTACCATTTTTCCGGATACACGGGTAAGCCTGAAATCGTGATTGCGCTTGTATAAGATGCCATTGTTGAGGAAGAATTTAGATGCAAATCTTCTCAAGAACTTCTTATCATTGACAGATGTCCCTGCGGGATATTCTTGAGTCTCAAGATACCTCTTCACATCGTAGTACCAAGGTTTCTCTACATATCAAGTTCCTAACAATATTTGGTTCTCAAACCTCTCAATGATGATGCGGGAGCCTCGTTGTCCCATCTAACTTTGAACATAGGCGACATAGTAGCTAATCGTCTACCAATGATTCTCCTCTCGTGGGATGTGGTTGAAAGTAATCTCTTAGTAAGGAATCAAACTCGGAACATGCTCTCGATATGGAATGAGATTGATTAGCGTATCCACTATCATAATCATGTCGATCACAAAAGCTGAGTCTACACTTGCAGAACTTGATTCTTAAGTCAATAGCGACTTTGATACCCATGATACAACCGTGTTAAACCATGTTTTAGTAGTCTGTGAAACATAATCTGCGGTGAAAAGCGTGTGTCCTTTGTGGGGATGTAATGATAGGCGCCAATGCCATTGCCAAGTCGTTTGAGGCTCCATCAAAAACCATGGTCCATCGGGATCCTTGTTCGGGTCCTTCATCAGCCTGGTTCTTCATAATCTCACGTAACTAGCAAAACATCTTAAATGCAATTGAGCTGCATAGGCGATAGTCATCTCTGACGATAGGCCAAATGATCGGCTACTACACTTCCTTTGATCGCTTTACGAGAAGTGTCTTTGGATGTCATACTAGGTCAAGATCATTTGCCATCTTGCTATTCTTCGGTTGGTTTCTCAAATATGTATTTATCGTATCCATAAATCAACAAGGTAGTGTGGGTCGACATATATCTTTGTCTTGATGGTGATAAAAATAAGCGTTGCAAGTTTTCTCGGTGTGGTATCTTGTTTCCGCGGTCGGTAAAATTTTGCTAAGGTAGTATATTGCATGCTCTTTTCGACCGGACTCGTCATGTTGCTAACACACACCCATTGAGTTCTCTAACTTTATCAGTACATGATAAGAGGTCTTCCTTGATGGGCGGCATCGGGATGGGAGGATTCTGCGGTACTCCTTGATTTTGTCAAAAGCGATCGGAAATCGTCGTTCCATTCTACCATTGATCTCTCTTAAGTAACTTGAAGATTGGCTCACAAGTGGCGATTAGATGTGCAGTAGATACGGCAATGTAGTTCAATCGGCCCAAGAAACCTCGACTTCCTTCTCGATGCAGGGGCTGGCATTTCTTGAATCGCTTTAACCTTGGCGGGGTCAGCTTCAATACCTTTACCACGGCAGCAAACCCTAGGAGTTTCGGATCGACTCCAAAGGTACACTTGTTAGGATTAAGTCTCAATGTACTTCTTCAATCTATCAAGCAGTTTACGCAAATGATCAAGATGTTCTTCTTGATGCAGCGGCCGAGCTATCATGTCGTCGGCGTAGACCTATCTCGTGATGAATCATGTCATGAAATAATGTTACCATATGCGATAAGTGGCGCTGCGTTCTTTAGTCGAGCAGCATAACCTTGTGCGAAAGTGCCCACTATGTAACAAAGTAGTGTTTTCCATGTCTTGAGGAGCCATTTTGATCGATTGTAGGGAGAAACCATCCATGAGGGAAAACCTTATCTTTGGCGGTGTTGTCAACGAGAACATCAATATGAGGAAGTGGAAAATCGTCTTCGGACTCGCTTTGTTCGAGATCTACATAATCCACACATCAGTGCCTTGCCATCCTTCTTAGAGTACGGGTACCCGCGTTACAACCATGGATAAGTATGACTAGAAACGGTGTTGGCGCTTCTATGGCTTTGATCTTCTCGACATCTCGGAGGCGCATCGAGAACCTTCTATTTCTTTGGGAAAAACCTTCTTCGGTGTCGAGTGTACCACAATATCAATGTCTAAACCACGCATGTCTTACTTGACCAAGCAAATACCTCAATATAGTCTCGTAGCATACGAACCAATCTTTCTTTAACATTGTTCTCAAGACTCGCTCTATCTTGATCTCTTTTACATCTTCATCGGTACCCAAATTCCACATTCTCGACTTGCTCTTAGTGTGGGCGTTTGTATAACTCGTTCTTCTTTTGTAGTAGTCGACAAGTTCTCCTGACACTTCACAATCTTCCTCACCTTCTTCTTGACGGTAGATCGGATTATCGAAGTCATATTTAGCAATAGCATAATTTGTTATCAACGAGATTCGGAGTGATTCTCGGTGTATCGTGGGTGTGTGTAAGAAACACATAGCTTTTTGAAGGGGTGATAAAGTAAAAGAAAAGCAACAATTAAATGCAAAGTACAACGATTTTGAGGTGAAAATATGCAAATGACAAATAATAACCCTCACAAGCGAGCCATGATGCCGGGCAAGAACACTAGGCTTTAGGTTTATTGTTCAAAACATAAAAATACAACCGAATCAAAACAAAGGCAATTACTCTGTCTAAAGGAGATTGGGATAACGTCTTGATCTTCCAATTCTGAGCCCATTATGCGGGTTGGGAAGATCCACTAGCGATGTCGAAGTCGTTGTCGTCGTCTTCTATAGCATGGATTCCACTACGGCGATGCGAAAGGGAAGTTGGCGACACGTTCACGGCGTATCATCTTTTGACCTTTGATGGTGAAGCCTAAACCGGTCTTGTCGGTTTGAAAGGAAGATCGGGGCGACCCCAAATAGTACTCCTTCTTCCAATGACTTGAGCATCTTTCGGTGAGGCCATCCTAAGCGGAACTTGTGTAACCGGAGTGGCGGAGAGTCACATGCATGACTGCGGGGATTGTTTCAAAAGCTTGACGAAGTCTCGAAGAATTCACCTTCCATCTCGAGATATCGGAATGACTGTAGATGTGACCATATATTCTTCTTCACCACATGTAACAACTTTCCCTTTCGGGTATTTGGTTCGATGCGGGGGTAGATGTGACGCCTGCCCATGATCCAAGGGCGTCAAGTAGGCGAGTAAGGCTGGGCGAATGTCCATGGACAAAAGTGGAGTCAAAAGTGCGGAACCAACTTTGGCAGGCGAATGAGCTCTCCAATCTGTTCGTTTAGAACCATCAAAAGCTCTCACAATTATATCACTTGGGTCTCGAGAACCAACCCGATATCAGTCGATCAAAAGCACTCTTTGGTAGGATATTCAAAGCGGAGCGGTATCCACCAATACATGAGATAATGTGGTGCTCTTGCATTCAAGCAGAGATGCGCAAGGCTTTGTTGTGTTTCCTTCCGTGATCAAATCGACATCGGAAAAGCCTAGGCATTTGTTGGCAGGGAGCTAGCCACTTCAAATTGATCGATGGTAGTGTCTTGCGATGCGTGAGCATTCTTGAAACTTCAAAGGCATTAGCATGAGCCTCGGAGCACAGGCGGAGCAAGCATGGAAATCTTGAGCGGGAGTTTGTCCCAATGTTCCACAACATTGTAGTCACTTTTCTTGATAATCTTAAATTTCCTCCATTTCGTTTGGAGGTGTCTTGATAACTTCCTTTGGTATACGGATGAGCGGGGCGAGTCACGGTTACATCCCTCTAGCTTGGGAATGGATTGAATAATTTGGAATCTGTTTGAGTGCGGTGTCTTTTGAAGGAGAGATTTACGGAAAACCCTTCGGTTCTGGTCACCTTGCTTGATCCGGTGGCGTTGTCAATGTCGGGAATGGTAGCTTCAGCGGTAAGATCTTCAATGGTCGAGGTCTTGCTTGATGCCATGATAGTAAACATCGACTCCATAATTCCAAGGGATAGCCTTGTGGAGGAATGCGGAAGTGGTGCAGAAGTAATGATGAGAGGTGCCACTCTAGGCACGGGATTAGCAGAATCCTTATAGTGTTAACATCGGCATAGTCTTACGGAAATCGTCACCCCATCCGGTCCTTTAACATCTTCAATAGGAATTTTGTAGCTTTTAGGAGCAGTGTACCTCACCATGTAATCATACTTTCCACTTGGCTGCCCAAGGTATCCCATGCAGGCAGTGCGGCTTCATTCACATCTTGATCTTGGGTTCTTAGATATGTCTTCACGGACTCTCCACAGGTGGTTTAGGAATAGTATCTCACGGTTATCCATCATGCCTTGAACCACGTCTTCTCGCCAAGCACAACCATCAGTGCGAGATGGGCTGCGACAATTCTCGGGCATCTGGATTGACACGGCTATGACAAATTCTTCTTAGGTCATCGGAGGAATGGTCAAGTCATCTATGTTGAGAACATAAGTATCCTCCCAGCGACATTGGAACTCTTGTCATGGTTAGGCATAGGTGCGTTGATCACATTGAGTCTCAGCGGAGGATCAAACTCAATCTTAGCTTCAATCAAATCTTAAATCTTGTTCTTGAGCCCATGATTATCGATGTCGTGCCACAGGCTTGTTGGAATGGTAGCAACCTAGCATTAGGATTGTATCTCGGAGAGAGCGTTGATATTTTGAGGAGGATCCCTCGAGGTTATCGCTCTTCCTTGACATGTGTTGCAGGCTTGCGACAATGGCATGTTGATCTTCGTGGCTGTCTTTGTGGCGGCGTTACGGCTCAGCGTTGTCTGTTGAGGTTGTCTTGATGTATGATTGGAGATCACAGGCCCCAGTGATTGAGCAGGTCGGTCTTGGCTCGGCTTTTGACCATACATAGCATTGGCTTCTTTCTTACCACCAAAAATCTCTTCGCGATGTTGAAGATGACTCTGTCTGAATCTTTCACTTTTGATACCGACTTCAATCGCTCTCTGTCAATATCAACTCGGTGAATCCGGTGAAGAGTTTCAATCAAATGATTGAAGAGCAGACTGTCGGTGTTCCATAAACATATCAACCAATTCCCTATTGGACAAGGTGGGTGAACTACTTTGCTAAATCTCTCCATTTACGAGCATACTCTTTGAACTTCTCATCACGACCCATAGACATGCTCTGTGGTTGCATGCAGTGGGTTTCAATTCAGCATTACTCATATTGCTTGTAGAAAGCATCGCAAATTACTCCAAATGGGATACGGTCATTCTCTGGCGATAGTACCACTCAATTGAGTTAGGACAAACTCTCTTGAAAATAATGCATCCGACTTTACATCATTAGTGTGGGGTTGATCTTTTGAACATAGGACTTCGAATGACGGACAAGACATGCCATCATACTTGGCGAGTGGGAACTTTGAACTTGGGAGAATTACCACACGGGAACAAGGCTCGAGATCCGAAATTCGGCCCGGACATCTTGGGTTTTCCACATTGAGGCGGTCTTCAAGTTGCTTGTACTTGTCATCTTGCAGTCTTGGCTATAGTCGGGCGATCCTCTCCCTCTTTCTTAGGCTCACATGGTTATCTTCATTACCCTCAACCTCCCTCATTCTTGCCACTTCCTTGGAGAGCTCTGTTGACCCTCTTGGGACCACCTTTGTGTCTGCCCATGTTGAGAGACCAACAACCATCTTCTTTGTTAATGAGCTTCTTGGATCTTCTTGGCCTTGGACCAAGCGGTGAACATCTTTGGCGGGCATTAGACACACGGAGATCTTTGAATGATTGTTCAAGCCATTTACGCTAAAATAAATAGCGAGAGAATGAGAAAACCAATCTTCAATGTACAATGATGCAATGTTATGCTATGATATGCAATGTTTATGCGATGCAATACAATGTTTTCAAGGACCTTAGGATTTTAAATTTGTTAAACAAGCACGAACAAACATTTATTAGTTCTCTTTTTATTATTCTTTTTCTTTTTAAGTACAAGAGATAGTTCGAACAATAAAGAAAACATATAAATCAAAGAGCTCTAAGTCTCCCATGGGCGCTTCCTCTTGATCCGGGGTAGGCGTTGATGTTTAAGCTCCTCGTAAAGTAGCTTGTCAACTCTAGCACTTTCTTCTCGCTTGCATTGGAGCTTCAAGGTATCCCTCTCTTCTTTAAAATTTGAATCCGGGATCTCTTCAAGTCTTCAAAATCGGTAGGCATGTCGGGATGGAGAGCGGTGTAAGATGCGTCACCTATAGCAACAAGTTCCATAATTACGGGTAAAGCAGTGAATGGCATCATGAGGTTTAAGCTCGAGCTCGCGCCATTTGAGTGGAGTTCCCAAGAATGGAGTTTGGTGCCCCAAAGTCTTAGTATCAGGTCTTCTTTACCATGCCCCAGTGTATGAACCTTAGTCGGTGTGCGGAGATCGTGATTGTGAGTGAACACAATATCTTGGAGAAGCATATCATGAGGACCATCTCTTGAGCAAAACCAAAGCTGATAGAGCTAGAGAAGGGTTGTAAGTAATACCTCCCTTATACAAGTAGTGGTACATTAGAAATTCTCCTGACATGTGATGAATGTGAAGTCCTTTTGAGAGGAAATATTCCACGGATATACGAATGGGAGAGTGACATTGGTCTTTGAGACCACTTCACCTTTGTTCATTCTTCAAAGCTGATGGAGGAAGGTCGAAATAAACCACACAGAAAATAGCAGTATGCAACACATGAGGTTCCTTGTCTCTTAGTAGTGCAGTGTGGAGAATGTGAATATCTCCAAGTAAGGTAGGCACGGGATTGCAGTAAGGAATAACTTGATGGCGTTAACATCTATGAATTGATCCGAGTTAGGGAGAAACCAAACCATAGATTAGCAGGGCCACAATGTCTTGACATGAAACTCATAACTTTGAGAATTCTCGGGCTTTCTTAATCGGGAACTTGGCAAGTAAACCTGTCAACGCTTACGGTCTGATTGGCTTCAATGTCGGGCGCTTAAGATGTAAGGCGATCGATGTCTTCGTGCCAGGAACCTTTTCTAAGGTGAATGGCATTTGATCAAGAATAGGTATCCCAAGTAGCTTAGAACTCTTCAATGTAGGAACCAGCGATAATGCAGGAATGTAAAGCAATGGTGTTTGGGATCAAAGAAGCTGGAGCAGGACATGCATCATATCTTCTTCAAAGGAATAACCAAGTCAACGGATAACCATGTCTTTTGATGAGCCCAGGCATGGTGGGAATTTACGAAACCAATTCTTTGGTGAGAAGGTATACCCGTGAAGTTGATTCGGATAGTCTTTCTGAAGCCATAATCCTACAAAGCAGAGCAAGATAAATCCCTAGGTCCTTGAAATAGTTAGAAATGATGCAATGTGAATGATGTCATGATGTCATGTTTAGCACACACAAACAATTCACACAATGAGCCTAGGTTTAAGGCTTGCAAGAGGTATAGGTGATTACCCCAAAGTTTGAGTTGGTTCATCTGTCCTATAATAATAACGGGTTCTAGGAATCTCATATCATTGATCTTTCTACGTGGCGTTTATTTCAATGACGACTACCAAGTGGTCGACCAAAAATATCCCAAAAGTCGATCTTAATGGCGTAGCATCAGTATCGACCAACCTTGATGCACTGCAAAATGGCCATCTCACAACTAATGGCCAAGATGGGTCAATTAAGGTTCTAAAAGTTTAATTAGTGCTTGATGACACCATGAAGCCAAATACTATCCTCGACTTGGGAATGAAGAGTATCGGGACATCCAAGTGTCACTACTTGTAGCCATCATGTTGACCGTTTGATATCGTCTAGCAGTATGACGATTTATTGCTAGTTACCTAAAGAGCCGGATCCGGTGTAGGATCCCCAAAATATAATACCAAGCAACCCAAAGATAAAGCAAGCAAGTCAAACAAAAAGCGGTAAAGATGATCTAAAAATCCCTAAGGCATTCTCTCTTTTAGGGTGTCTCCCAGTGATCGCCCGAGTTACATGTCTGATGAGCCCGACTTTTGTAGGTTTTATTATCGCAAATGTGCGGATAGCAAGAGTCGCCACCGACTTTTCTTTTATCAATTAAGGGAAGGTAAAAATGAGAAAAAGACCTTTGTTAGATTACGAGTAAGGGAGAAGGTTATGAAAGGGAAGGTATTAGCACCCTTTCCATCCGTGATTATCTACAGCTCTTAGTTGCTCTTAGATCATTTTCAAAGTGTGTTTTCTTGTGTGTTTGACAAAATGTTTTGAAAATGCATTTCCTTTGACTTTGTAATGATTCATGTAGGAATGTATACAAAGTGTTAAAATGTTTTGTTTTGAAAGAAAGTTTGAACTTTGACAAAAGTGTGAGGTGTAAAAATATTTTGATTTGAGCAAGCAACTAAAAGTCTTTATTACCTACTCGAGAATTGGTCGTTTCGTGTGTGTCATTTACGTTCCTTTAGAATAGTGCTATCCATACCATTAGTTGGTAGGTAACTCTGTTGTTGGATGTAAGCGGGACATTCGAAGGGACATCGGATGGTCATAGAAGGCAACTTGTAGGAAGTATCCTAGCACATTCGAAGGGACTATCATCATTTTCGTAGGCGACAATCGAGGTCAAGATCATGTATTTGGAGGCGACATCGTGGGTCTCATGATCTTTGTATCGAAGGGACTATGATGATTTGTTTGAAACCAGGTGCTAGAATACCTACGTTTGAGGACATGACCATTTAATTTGTAAAAGCAGCGAGAGAATTACCTAAGGGTGCATGTGTGAAAAGAGTGTGTTTGATTCATGTTAGGAAAATTAGAGTGAGCTATGTTGATTTTAGTCTTGCCATACGCCTAATTACTAGGTTTAGGGTGCGGAGAATTAAAATCGGGGAATATAAAGTGCGGAAAGATAAATCCTACGCTATTACATGGCTTGAGCGGATACATAATTTAAATGCAGAAAATAAAAACCCTAATTAGCTATTACATCCCATAAGCAATTACATAATTTGGAAAAAGAAAGCGATAAAAAATCGTCGACGAGATAACTGTGAAAAGATGAGAAATCGGAAATTCAAAGAAATCGAACAAGAGAAAAATGTTAGCAAAAATGATAATTTTAACATGAGAAAAATATTTCATGCAAGAAACAACATTAATATGTTAAAATAATTTTTTTGGGATTTTTTGGAGTTAATTTAATAATTAAAAACTAATTAGAAGTGATTTAAATGATAAATTAACAATTAAATTAAACATGCATGCAAAAATAATATTTTTAATTTTATAAATTAAATAAACATTTTCTGGAAATAATGCAAAAAGAAAAATATTTTTTTGTGTTTTTAATGCATGATAAAAATGTTGAAATTAAATTAAAATGCATGAAAATATTAAATAAAATATGAAAATATAAAAATATGTTAATTTGTAAAAAAAAAAAAAGAATTGGTCCTTGTGGGAATCGAACCGGTGACCCTATATCCTCACAACTGTTTGCACGACCAATGGGCTGGGCGTCACGTGTGGAATTACAACGAACACGTTTTAAGCAGATGAATCCGGCCCTCAAATCCAGCGAGGCATCGTCTTCTTCATTTGAATTACGAATTTTGCGTCGACTTCGGTTCGACTACTGATACAACATCAAAAATCACATACAAGTAATATAAATGAAATCTAAAGCCATGGTTCGATTCGTCTTGGTCCATGATCATCTGGTGGTATCGGTTTGGTTCAATTAACCTAATCGAGAGAAACCCTAAAAGCGTGACGAAACCCTAATCATGGCATATCATGTTTCGGCGAAAATTCAATTGGATGACCCAGAAAGCTCGTAAACCTTGTTCTAAACACAAAACAGTCATCAAAACACATTAATAATGCATGATAAATAGAATTCGATTTTTGAAAAAAGTATGAACAAACCAAATCGTGATTTCGTGATTCTTGATGTTTTTGGACAATGTAAAGGTCTGGATCGATTCAGGAGATGTAAAGGAACGTGTTTGGATGCTTGGAATCAATTGAATCGAGCTAAAGCTAATAATTTATGAAGTAGCTTGAAGCTGATTTTTGAATTAGGTTAGGGTTCCTCAAGCCAATTTTTTCGTTCTCATTCATGTGGTATGTATTGTATATATATAGTAGATGGAATTGGAGCTGATTTGAGGAAGAAATCATCATCAATCAATGCCAAACATATTTGATTTTGTACAAATCAAATTTTCTCTTTTTTGATCAATTTCAATCAATTTCTTTCCAAATCAATCAAATTTCGAAATTTCTTTGGCTTCTTTGGGTTACTTGGATCCCAAGGATGAGAGAAAAATCAATTTGCAATTAATTTTGATTTTATACTTTATTTTTAATTTAATTTGTATTTAAATGAATAAAATCCAAATTAAATAGAAAAATAAAATAAAAATTCGTGGCATTGGGCTTGGATATTCCTAATTGTATAAGGAACAAGTTTGGATGAAGAGAAAGTAAGCCCATTTGCAAAAATTTTGATTTTTACAAGCATCTCTCTTTGTGCACTTCTTAAAATTTGCCCAACTTGTGAATGGTGTATCTTGCTCAATTTTCCACATTTTTGAGTGTTCTTGGACTTTTTGGAAAGATCTAAGAGTCCTCTAACCAACCTCTTTGGTTTCATATCAATAGGAGTTTCCATGCTCAATATATGTTCAAAACAAAATGTTGACTTTTTATTGACTTTGAAAAGGACACCGTAATGTTTGATCCATACCTTCCAAATGAAGCATTTTTGAACATTCTTGTGAGACATGAAGTTGTAGAAATTGAATTTCCTTCAAAACAAGAGGTGGTGGAAAAATTTACGAGAAAGTATGAAGAAGTATGAATTTGAGCGAATCAGGAGTAGCAGGGAAAGGTTTCAACTTTGGTGAGCAGTAAGATAAAACTAAAAAGAAACCTAGGGTAAGAATCGAACAAGATAAAACTCGACTCATGGAACCTAAGTAGAATGAAATAACTAGATGAGTACCAAGACAAAAGGATGGATTTTATGCATAGGCGACAAGATCAAGACTCACCCCAGTAGAGTGATTAGGCGTACTTCAAAACACTTGCCAAAAGCGATTGTCGGGACCAAATTGGCGTGAAAGATATACTAATGGACATGGAAGCGAACCTACAAAGGTAGTAGAGACTTGACCGATGGACTAGCACCAAAGGAAGAGCGCGGTACAAACAATTATCGTCAATCGGGGATAAAAAAAGGCGTTGATGGGGATATGATCCGAAGTTAGCAAATTTATTGAGGATATAAAGCGACAAAGGCTTATGTTTCAATGCATTTTGGATTATCATTTATGGAGCAAAGTTCCCAATGATAATGGTAAAATTACACTTTGAGAATGCAATGTAATGATGCATGATCGAATGTTTCACTAGGGAACAACTAATCAAGAAACCAATCAACATCAGGCCTAAAACTTGATAAAATTTTCAAAAATAAATTGCAAAATTCACTGGAGAAAATCAGGGCAACACTGGAGATTCAGAGATGCCAAATGAAGGTTGGACGATGCTAAAGGAGATATCAAACAACGTTGAATCCGACGGGGATAAAGATAAATTTGACTTCATGGAGTGCCACCATCCTCTAGTCAATGATAGGATAAATTATGTACACCATCCCTACGGAGAGTAGATAATTGGGGTTTTAAGAAGATAAACTAGAGATTCAAGATGACCTCGATAAAGAAAAGTTCTCATTTGGGGATAAAGGGATGTGGAATGGAGTACCACATAGCATACGTCTCGGATGATACAATGTATCACCAATCATCGGATCAAACTCTTTGGGTGGAAAGGCCACGAGGCGAGATCCAAGTCAAACAATTATTTTGGATATGAAGAATATGATAAATCAAATGAGATAACTCAACGGAAATAAAACAGACCCCTGATCTCAAAAAAAACTTCTTTCTTAGGGAGAGAAACCTTGAATGAGAAACCCCGAATGAATAGTCGATATCTTTGAGGAAAAGGGAGGCGTTCTTAAATGATAACTTCAAATGAAACAACTTATTTGGGGAATCAAAGAAGTTCATCAATGGTCACTTTTCCTCGGGCCATGAAGTTCCTTTGTTAACAAACATAACAAAACTCCACTTTGGGACATGGATTCTTAACCAAAATCTTATCAACCACATCTTATCGGATAAAAATCTTCCTTTGGGAGAAATAGATACTCCGGCATTGTAAGGTATACCCTAATGGAAATATTCCATACAATCAACTTTGCCCATCAAACCAAATGCGCCTTAACTCAAACATGATCGCGACTCAGCTGGGGATAATCTTTGTTAGAACACCAATTGAAATGATACAAGATAAAACCTGTTGGATACCACGATTCCTTGAAAAGATAGATTTTCGATCCAAAGAGACAAGATCCTCTTCTAGACGATTAGATTTCTCCTGGAAATCATTATAACCACTTGATGTCAAGCACTTATTTACATACGTGAAGAACAATAATCATGAGAATGAAAATTCTAATGCAAAAAACTTATGTAAGTCTTGAAGTTCCTTATGAAAGTGGCATTGCGACTTCTTGAGATTATAACACTAAAAGCATAACATTTTGAGAAAACTTTTCCTTTTCAAAATGACAAAACAATCATATGATTCCAATACAAGAAGAATTGAGTGCACTTTTGAGTGGGAAAATGCTATCTCATAGTATGCTTCGAATTAACCCATGGTTCGGTTAGGACTTTTAAGGGTTTATGTGATGCAGTTCTTTCTTTTTTTTTTTAGAAAAAATATTTTTAGGCTCAAAATATTTGGTGGCCACCCCATTGATTTTCTCCAATCCTAAATTGGTCAACTCGACATGAGCGATCACCTCGAAAAGAGTTTGGTATGGTGACTTCGGCGAGGATTTCTTGGGCATGCTTGATGAACCCTGACTTTATGGATACAATAGTCTCACTTGATTTTGGTGTCTAATCACAACTTCATTCTTTTACTAAGGACCTTTTAAACTTTAGGAAAAATTTTCCCTTTCCTTTTTGCCTAGCGACTTATTACCAAGTTCGACTGCTTGGGCTTCCTCTTTCTTTCTCTTCTTTTTCTCTCTTTTTAGAACAAATCGTGTGATCCCTACACCGTCATTAATTTGTTGTGATTGTATTATCTCGAGTCCTTGATAGATAAAGGATTACTGTCTTGACAGACAGTGACCGTTTGCAATTTGGACTTTCCTCGACCTCTGGAGAATAACCTTTGTTGTATCTCTGATTGTGGCGGGTGCTCGATCGGTTGTTGAAACCTACTCGTCGGTTAAGATAAATGAGGGTTTTTCTAAATAGAAAAGAAACTCCTACTTCAAGGCTCAAAGGGGTTGACGGTCTATCTCCCTTATAAGCTGGGTGTTTGGGGATTTGAAACAAGGCATGTACATGCATATGGGGTCCTAGTCGAAAACATACAAACGAGATTAGCATTTTAGTAGTCATTCTCTTTTGCCTAAACAAAATACTTGGTGAAGTTGGCATCAATATATAAGCAAGTCATTTTATCAGTGATAACGCATAGGTCGAGTGTAAACAAAAGGATTACTTCAAGACAAAACATACTTAATGAATTTAAAATTTTATTCAAAAATGATCAAGTTTAAACATGCTAGTAATGTTTAAACAAACAAATGGGAGTGCAAATGAAAATGCAGTAAAGAAAACCCAAGATTGCCATTGTTGAGGAGACTTGACTCCATCTGGACTTTTGGTTCCGATGGCTTCCTGCAATCTTGATACCCTTTTGGATGAAAGATTTCCCTTCTGCTCTTCCGTTGGCGCGCTAGTCTTTAAATTGATTCAAAATCGAAGCTCATCTCTTGTACGACAAAACTTCTTCAATCAAAAGCGACAAGTGCCCCGGTGACATTCATAGGATTTCTTCAAAAGAAAGGACGAAGGATGTACTGTGAATTGCACCAACGGATCACCAAGATTTTCTACATGGGGAATATGATTAACCCTTGCAATTAAAAAAAAACTTCAATTGATGACAATTCTGAAATGGCCCTTGGAAATACAAATGGATTATGGTCGTCTCACACAAACAAATAGGACAACATTCCAACACATAGATCACCATTAATCTAGGTAGTAACATTCCTTCAATTATCATTATTATGAAAAAACCACCAAATTTCTCCAAATGCAAATGATTATCATAAAAATATTGGATGTTTTTACAAACTAAACAGTAAAGGCAAAGAAGAAGAAGAAGAAGAAGAAGAAAAGATAAAAACAGACTTTTTGGACAAAAGAAAATGTTCTTTTCATTAATTGGAAATTGACCTACAAGCAGCATTTACATCAAGATCGATTCTACAAAGAGTTATTTTGCCCAAAATTAAACATAAAAATGTTACAAGATGCAATGTGAAAATAAATAACCAAAAATCTTTGATTATGCCATTACTCATATTTCTTGAATATCTCATCACTTTGGACAAGATAATTAGGTCAACCCCATAAATTACACTATGCAAAGAACTTCTTCACCACATCGGCATTCATTAGGAGAGAAGTCATCACCATCCATAGTTGTAAGCATCATCCCCCACGAGAGAAAACCTTCTTGACTACAAAGGTCCTTCATAAATCGGGTCCACTCCCTAGGATCACCTTGAGGAAGGATTATCCTTTTAAGAACAAGATCATCGATTATGATAATATTGAGGACGCACCTTCTTGTCATATGCTTTTCTCATCCTTTTACGATACACTTGGCCATGACACACAACTTCAAGCGCTTTTCATCAATGAGATTCAAGTCTAGTCGATTACGCACCCATTACTTTGTTATCGAGCTCAATATCTTTCATAATTCTCAAAGAGGGATATCAACCTCTATAGGTAAGCGCTTCCATCCCATACACAGAGAGAGCAGGGTTGCCCACACCGATGTGCGCCTTTGGTCGATAACCATGCAAGGCGAAGGTAATATCTTATGCCAATCCTTGTGGGTTTCACCATCTTCTACACAATCTTCTTAATGTTCTTATTTGCGACCTCGATAGCACCATTCATTTTTATGATGCGGAGAAAAGATATAATGTTTGATTTTGAAGGTTTAACGAAGCTCCTTCATCATCTTATTATTGAGGTTAGACCCGTTATCAGTGATGATCTTCTCGGGGACCCCGTAGCGATAAATGATATTATGCTTGATGAAGCGAAGCGGCACCTATTTAAGTAACATTTGCATAAGAGGAGGCTTTGACCCATTTGGTGAAATAGTCCATAGCAACCAAGATGAAGCGATGGCCATTGAGGCGGTAGGATCGATCTTCCTTATCATATCAATGCCCCACATTGCGAAGGGCCACGGAGATGTTAAGACATTGAAAGGAACATGAGGAACATGCACTTTATCAGCATACACCTAACACTTATAATAAACCCTGGCATGATTAAAAAAATATATTTCCATTGTGGACCAATAATAGCCCACCCTCGGGATCTTTTTCCATGGTGTGACCCTTTGGAATGAGTTCCAAAGCACCCTAATGCATCTCTTCAATGATATTTCACGCCATTCTTGTCCACACATTTGAGCAACATACCATCATGATTTCTCTTGTATAGAGTACCATTGTTGAGGAAGAACTTTGCGTGAACCTCCTTAAAACTTCTTATTTATGAGGGCACTTCTACGGATATTCTTGAGTTTCTAAGTAACTTTTGACAACATAGAACCAAGGATTACCATCCAATTCCATCGGCTTCAAAGCAAATTTGGATCATCAATCTCGATGGTGATCGAAGATGCCTCGTTAGCCCACTACTTGAACATAGGCGACAAAGTGGCGATGCATGCAAGGTGATTCTCCTCTCTCGAGATATGCTCGAATATGATCTCTTCAAAATAAGGAATCAACTTTATCACGTGTGTCATACCCCAAATTTTGACCTAATATACCACCTTACATTTGCATCATTACCTGACTAACGATTCAAGCGGCGTGTCGGGTGTTGCAGCATTCACGGTCAAAATTAGGGTTTCATCAATTTCATCTAATTCAAGAGCTAACCAATTGGGGTTTGAGATTTTATCACTCCATTTGATCTATCATGATCAAATCATCCATATCAATCTCGGATATCCATTTCCTCCGATCGATCAGGATCGACTAATTAGGGTTTAGTCGAGCATAGGCATTCTCGATTTTTGAGCAAGAAATGACTTTTTGGATAGAGATTGGTCATTATATCTTAGATACAACATCTTGACCTAATTTACGGATTCAAAACATCCACGATGGTTCTGGCGTCATGATCAATTTGAAGCGTCGGTGAAATTTCATCTGCATAGAAAAGTCAAACTTTGACTTTTGGTCAAATTTTTCAAAACAAAACTTTTTCCATCATCAAAATACTTCACATGATCCATCATGATCATAAAAAATCAAAGAATTTGGAAAAGTCAACAAAAGTCAAAGTTTTCATACTTAGAAATTTTCTAAGTGTTGAAATTTCTTATTTTTTTCAAACTTCAAGCCATTTTTTCACCTAGTTCCAATTTGAATTTGAAAAAACTCAAAACATGAAAGTTGTAGCTTGTGTAAAAATCTTTCCAAAATATCCAAGAACTATCAAATCCATGGAGTCTAGATACACTTTTGAAATTGAAACATAAGGCTCATGACACTTGATTTTCAAAGTCAAAACATCAAGATTATAGGTTATTTTGCATTTTCCTCTTCTAGAACCTTTGCCACCTTGCCAAGAGAGGATAGAACTGATATAAATCAGTTGGATGTAATTATTATAGGATAGGATCAAGTTGAAATTAACCATGGTTAAAGAAGGAAGCTTCCTTTTGCATTTAATGCAAAAGACTTCCTTGCCCTCTAAAACAAGTTTGAGTTACCAATGCCCAATTGCTTGCCTAACATTTCAGATACAATGGCCTATAAATAGAAATTGCCAATTCAAGCTCAATGGACACCAAAACAATGCAAAATGATGCTTTCTCTTTACTTTCTTGAAAATCAAGCAATATAGTGCAAATTGAAAACATAGCATTTTTGAAATTGAGCTAAAACCATGATGATCTTTGGTGTCAAACATGCTTCATAATCACTATCAAACTTGTTACAAACTTAAATCAAGCTAAAGCAAGCAAAATCAATTTCATTTCATTTTTCAAAACTTCAAAATGACTTATGATCGAATTGTTGGTTTAGCTTGATCAAGCATATTCTAATGACTTCAAAACGACATCACTATACATCACATATGTGATCCAAAACAAGAACAACAACACAGCAAATCCATTAACCTCGATTTGAGTTTCCTTTTGAACTGACTGCAGGTTGACTTGGTTGGAAGGATTGAGGCAAGTTGAAACAAACACCATCCAGACTTCCATACATGCCGATGAAGGTGTAGCATCCTCAAACAAGTTACGAAACACATTTTGAGCTTCTTGATTCTCACTTTTCCGGTATGAACATGAGCTGTGATATCATGATTCCTTGCATCTTTTGAAAAAGCTCTTGGCCATTCTTTTACGCACCTCTAACGATCATAAACCCTCAAAAATCCAAGAATCATCAACTACCGCCATTTAATTTGAATTCTTAGATTCTAGGGTTCTTGTGTCTCCAATCCAAACATGCTAGGATGAAAATAAATGAAATTAACATACATATTCATGTTACGTGATGAAAACCGATCAAGTTTGATTTTTACTTCGCTTAATTTGGTTGAGAAACAAAGATTCTAGCTTGAGTTTGCAAGCGAAAATCAAAAGCGAGAAACCGAGGATCTTGTGGCGTGTTCTTCATCAGGTTTTCAAATTTAAATTTTAAATAATCCAACACCTTGTCTACGTGTGTTAGTCCACTAAACACGAAGCGTTTGGTCTAGTGGTTGCTTGCTTGCCTTTAGTTCTCTTTGACACGCGTCCCACCTTATGGTGTGGGTTCGACACCCGTGGGACCATTCTTTTACAAACTTTCCAAATTTTTCATGTTTTTATCAAACTTTCACAATTTTTGACCAATCAAAACTCCTTATTTTAAGGTGATTTTTGGACACTTGTCAATAAATACATCTATTTTGTGATAGTGCAAAATTTTGAGAAAAAACTTTCATCGATTAAATTTTAATCGAGCCAGCAGCGTTACGAACACTTTTCAAACCTCCTTTTAAGGTGAATTTTCAAGTTTTCGACTTCCGATTTTTTTCAAAACTTTTCATAAATAAACCTCACATTTCAAAACATTTCAAAATAATTTTCATTTCATCAAACTTGCATCTTTTACCATGATCGATCCGATTTAAGCGATAAAAGCGATTTACGTCTTCTCTCGAATTTCTCGTCGATCATGGGCCTCCCTTGGTGTAAGTCCCAATCCTTTATGTACATATTTAGTTTTACTTGTACATACTCAAATTATCATTGTTAATATTCAAGCGTAAACAAATTTCTTTCGTTTGTTTTCATTCGTTTTGTCTACGTTGAATCCATTGGTTCTAAAGGAAGAATTCTTAAGTAAAACTTCTTTTGACCAATGGGCCTCCATCATGGTGTAAGTCCCAAAACATTATTTTATGTACATAATATTTCTTTGTACATATCAAACTTTTCAAACACTTTTTTACAAAGTTTCATACAGTACATGTCTGATACTCCTTTTATACTCAATGCGAGACAAACTTGATCGTTTGTTTTCCATCACTGTGTATACTCAAACAAAATAGTCTTTTTGTACATATTTTCTTTGTACATACCAAATACTTTTCATACAAAATTTTCATCTGTACATAACACGGATACCTTTTACAAATATTCCAACACGGATAACTTGATCATTCGTTTAGTTTCATCTGTATGAATAGTGAATACCATTGGTATTGAAGGAGCTTTCTCCGAGTAAAACTTCTTTCAAATCAATGGGCCATATATAGTATAAGTCCCATCCTCCTATGTACATCCATCTTTATACGTACATAAAAACTAGATTCGTGTACATATTTACTTCCTTGTACATTCAAACTTGTAAATAATCAAGTTACGCTCGTTTTAAGCGTTAGTTTCACAGACACTTGTTTATATTGCATAAAATGCTGTAAATAAACATCATGCATTGTATATTTCCTTCATAAACTCCTGTGAATACATATCACACACACACTGTTTATACAATGGTCTAATCATAACATAACAATTAGACTAATCAATAGGTTCACAGGTTGTAGCCTCCGCTTGGGCTTTATACAATCCATCCCATTTATGGGTCAGCCTCCGCTTGGGCTTCATACAAGATATTTTATCTCCAGTGAGTTTAGCCTTCTCTTGGGCTTTGTACAAAGAAACTCTCAGGTTAGCCTCCGCTTGGGCTTCATATAAGACAACTCCCTGTTGAGTCAACTCCTCTTGAGCTTCGTTCAAAGAACTCCTCATTGAGTTTAGCCTTCTCTTGGGCATCATACAATGAAAGGGCAAATCTCTTATACCTCCTATTGGGCTTCAATACAAAGAATCACCACTAAGATAGAACAGAAAGGATGGTTTCCGGTGAAATCACTTTCAAATCCTCGATGAGTAAAATTTCCGGTGAAATTGCTCTTAATTCCAAAGGATGGTTTCTCGGTGAAATCCCTTTTAACACAAAACCGACCATACCCTATAGCTTCCTCTTGAGCTTCAAACAAGGACCTCGATGACCTCGAGTGCCTCCTCTTGGGCTAACAATACAGGACCCACGGGCTTCTTAAAAGCATCCCTTTAATCCAATCAATTTCTCCTCGAGATTTAGACATCTATCATCTCTATGGAAGAAGTATCTCATCTATCCATCACACATGGGTCAAAACTTTTTCAAACTTTTTTCATAAAGCACAAACAAAAACATCTCTTAACGATGAGTAAGTAGGTAGCTTGTACACAAACAAAACACCAATACTTACAGTTAAAAGATTCAATCATCTTTTCAAACATCTTTCTTAAACATGTAAGTAGTAGCAGCTTGTAACAAAACACCTAAATACTTACGATGAAAGATTTTAATCGATCAAACTTTTCAAAAATGTATGTGATGAAATAGATTAGATACATTTTCATTAAGATGACATTTATACATCTCTTACTAACATCCCGTTGCTTTCCACTAGCATAAGTGGGAACTACGATTGCTCGACTTTCTCAACATCCTTTTGAGAATACGTGGCCTGAGTCTCATCCTTGCGAGCAAATTTCTTTCTCTCGGACCAAACAAACCATAGAACCACAGTAGATCCAGGCTACAAATGCTACGATTCCCACTAAGGGATATGTATGCGAGAAGATCCACAGATCTTTGCGAGCACAATAATAACAAAACTAGAATCCCACATAATCTTTGAGGCATAAAATAGCAATTAAAACACACAAACATATCAAATATATTCATATATAAAGCTATAGTCTCCATATATTCTCATCTGCCAAATCTCCGATCGTGTTACTAGTATCAATTGCAATTGAGGGTATTTGTTTCCCCTTTTTCATAATCATTAAATCATCTTTCTTGTGTTGAAAATAATAAAGCTTGATGCTCGTGACATCTTTATAAACAAATCAAAAGATTTAAATCGTTGCGTGCGGAGAATCCGAACTCACGTTCGCATCCTCTAGTCACCTTTTACGCGAGCAGGGAAAAATGGCGACTTCTTTGGGAGAGCACTGAAACTTTGATTTTTCAAAAAGCGTTACTCGCGAGAGCACCAAGCTTTTTGTTTTCATAAAGAAAGAAAGGGATAAGCTTTTCATATTTTGCATATATTTGTTTTTATTGTGTGTTTATTGATTTCACTTGATGGAAAGAAATCCTAACCGGTTTAGAAACATTTTAAGATCTAGGTGGAGATATTAATCGTGAAGCGATTCAATGCTTTGATTAATATTTCCCAGCGATGGAGGTTGTCTTGAGGTATTGTGTTTAGCAAGTAATTGCAAAGCATGTATTTCGGAGAACTTAAGAAGTAGGTGGTTGTAGAACACATAAACCATCACGGCCGTTAGGATGCGGTGCGAAGATTATTCGGTGTAAGCCTAGAGTAATTGTCATGCGATACTACGATCGGCGAGTTTCTCTTGAACATATTATTGGACCATCGGTAGTCAACAAATCCAATAATGTTTTGAAGGAGTGTTGATCTGTATTATCGATGAACCCGATTCAGGATGAATAAGCCCATAGAACTTAACCACGTTGATTCTTATCGTTGGCTTCATGCTCGTGACTTGAGCAGCTTGATCGTGTGTATAACTACTAACCATGTTTGCCGCATTCATGCATTCATTCATTCATTCAAAAAAAAAAACTTCATTTCTCTTTCCATTTCAAAAATTTAGAGATTTTTTCTTTGTAAAATATTTTAGGTTAGAGTGATGGGCGTGGAGGAAGATTCACCAAAGATACAGTTTAGAATTCTGATGTAGGAAAGTTAAAGAGTTAGCATCCTTGGTAGAAGATCCCTCGGTTTGAGCTATGGAACTCTTCTAACTCTTACGAGCATAACGTTGATGAAGGACTTCTCAAAACATCCGTTCGGTTCTACGATCCGGTTTATATTGTTTCACTTTCCACGATTATCGATTGATGCCTACTTTGGAAGAGTATGCGCATCCTAGGAATCTCGATGTCGGATAAAGTGCCTTTCAATGGGTTGGAAGCCATTCCTAAGTCACAAGTCATTGCAACAATGACTCATTTAAAAAATCGAGATAGACAAAAACCCTAACTACAGGAGGAAACTCTTGGGATTAACCTCAAAGTTCCTAATGGAGAAGGCTCTCAAATTCTCGGAAGTGGTAGTATGGTAGCCTTTGAAGCTATTTTAGCTTTACTCCTCTATGGATTGGTGTTGTTTCCCAACGTCCCAAATTTTGTTGATATCAACGCCATAAGGATCTTCGATTGGAATCCCATTCCACCACCTTGGTGATACGTCGTCTCTATTCATCATAGGAATCGTCAGGAGGCGGAACTATCGTGTGTTGCGTACCTCATTTTTCAAATGGATTACCTCCACTTGCCTAAATCTCCTATCTTCGCGAAAACAAAGATGAGTGGCATTGGTCGAAGACTCATGTCTCTTACAAGCGATATCCATTGGTATACTTTGGCAAACAATGAGATGGAAATCATTGAGAGGCTGTGGAGAATTTGTGCGTACCTCTCATTGGTACGAAAGGAGGAATCAACTATAACCCATTCCTAGCGAGGCGTCAACTCGGATCATGAACTACGGTAAACCTCTTGGATTTGTTGAAAGCTACTTCTACCATGAAGGGAGGATTCCCAAGGATTGAAGGCTAGGATGATTAAAGCTTGGCATCACATCAGAAAGAAAAAGGTAAGGCAATGAATTGTGTAGCCATGAAACCTACACTTCTTGGGTAAAAAGAGCAAGGAATTCGAATACCTTAAACTTATGAAGATCCCATGTTCTCAATCGCCTCGAATCAACAAATTTTCCCCTCGAGCTGGGAGAATACCAAGAAGCCTTGACCAAGATAAGGTTTGAGAAGGAAGCTTTGGAAAACAAATTCCTTAAGGCTAACCTCGAGAATGAGAAGCTCAAAAGCAAGTCAAAGATCATGAAAAGGCGCTTTATTTCCGGGATGAATGGCTCATGGAAAAAGATGAGGAGATTAGCGAGAAGCATGGCCAATCAAGAAATTCATCAAAGAAAGCACGAAGATTTGATGAATAACAATCTTACTCTAGCAAGTGGAAAAGAGTCGTGACCAAGCTAAAAGCGAGAAAGCGAGAACTAAAGCTACGCTATCGAAAAATCACGAAGAGGAAGGCGCATCAAGCCTTTGGATCTTCATCGAGACGAAGGCGTTTAATTAGTTCAATTTAGTTTGTAATTTTATCATTTATTTTATCATTTGTGTAGCAATGCTCCAAAAAAACAATTATTGTAATCTTCTTTCAATAATCAATGAAATTTGTGTTTTCCATCCAAATATTTGCCAAGAAATATCTCTTTTAGCATAAATTCTTTGGAAATTCCTTTTTTACAATCATATTCATGCATCATATCTTGCATTTAGGTCTATTGTCTAGAGTCTAACACTTTTCGGTTGGAATCATTTTTCGAGATAGGAGCAGTTGTCAGGCATCGTCTTAGAGTTTCATTGCGTCCAATAACTCGAACATACGATACTAGATCAAAAGAAGAAAAGTAATGGAGAATTTTGAACAAGAGAATCTGAACTTAATCGGTAACAACACTACAAGAAGAAGTGGAGACTCACATCTTTGGTCAACTCACTTCGGTAGCAAAGTCAACAAGCGACATCGGTCAAAACCAAGCAGCAACTTGAGGATACTACTACTCGATTTCATTTATCATGACCGGTAGTTCACCTTCGATGCGAGGCTATCCATGGGAATGCCTTTCAACTTGGCATCGGAGTTCAACCGATTTCTCAAACAATCTCGCTTGACCTACTTTGCGGCAAAACTTCACGCTTCCTGCGTGGAATAACTTTTCCACAAGTAACAATGTCGGTTTCTCACAATCATGTTGAACTCGACCGTAGTGCACACTACCACAGACGAAGAAGTTCATCACACTCCGAGAAATAACACGAGCGGCTCGTGGTTCAATGGAGAATCTCAGAACAACTCCTCAAAATGCGACTTGAGATAAAAGCGATTCAAGGAAAATTGTTTGGAAAAAGTGCCAGGGATCTTTGCTTAGTTCCTCGTAAAATACTGCGAAATTCAAAGTCGACTTTGAAAAGTACAAGGGAACTCTTGTCCTCGAGTCATCTCACAATGTATGCTAGGAAAATGTCTCGTACAATGAGGATCATCATTTTGCTAATTCATTACTTCGGGGACAGGTCTCACCGGTGCCGCCTTGAAGTGGTACATGGGTTTAGGCAACACGAATATCAAACATTCAACGACTTAGGTAAAACCTTGTTACAACAATATAAGTTCAACTTGGATATGGCTCACATAGGGATCAACTTAGCTCCATGTCTCAAAGGGAAGAGACATTTAAGGAATATCTTAGCGATGGAGAAATTCTGCCCAATTAACCCACCATTGGAAGAAAGGAGATGACTAAGGTGTTCTTGAATACTCTAAACTCATTCTACTATGAGCGAATGATGCTAGTGCTCCCGAGATTTCAACGAAATGGTAAGCATGGGAATGCGATTAGAAGAGTGTTGAACGGACGTCTAACCAAGGAAGCGGATCTTCTAGTAATACCAAGAAAATTGGAACCCGTTTTCCAAGGAAAAAGAGCATAGCGTGGGAATGGTATCGAGGAAACCACGTAAGAATGTCATCCAACAACGACGGTGGCTGCCATAGCACCGCCCGTCAACACAACTCCAAACACGGGGAATTGCTCCATGATTTCAACAAAATCAACAAACTCAGCGGCCTCGTCGGGCTCGCGTTTCACAACCAAAATCGTGCCTCGGGTCACTCGTTCGACCCAATTCCATGGCGTCGCGAGAACTTTACCGGCGCTAATAGAAAGAGCACGATACAAACAAGGTCACCACCTCGGTTCACGAGAAGTTATCGTGGTGGTACAAAACGGCGTATCTTGCCCTTTCCACCAAGGGCACGAGGCCATGACCTCGAACATTGCATAGCATTAAAGCGATACGAGAAGTTAGTAAGGTCTAATCTTCTTTCCTTCAAGAATCTGAGCCCAAACATGCAAGCCAATCCACTTCGATCCACGGTGGGCACTCGGTAAGTTTGATATTGAGAAATACGAGCCGGTATCTCGTCCTGAGCGTAAACGATCAAAGGAAACTTGGTGCATCTTCATGAAACATACGATACCATGAGCACCTTCACTAAGCATGATTACGCGACTTGCCGCGTGCGCTCCCGAATTATCCATGGATGTCCCACCATAAGCGGATATCCGGCATTTGTTAGACATTGGTGACCTACAAATTTACGAAATAGAGCGACCATGGCGTAAATACCGTAGGGCATTTTCGCATGAGCTTTTAGTCTCGAATATCAACTCGGAAAATCCGAAGTAAACATTGTGATCCCTTGTTTCAACATACCGAGCATGTGGAGATCGCATACAATGGTTCAACATTCCAACATCTCCTTTGGTAATTTGCCCACTGGTCCTATTCCATACGATTCTACAGCAATTCCTTACCAATACGGTTGACCACGATAGAAGATGGGAAGGAGAAACCCTACCTACACTTCCGATATCAAATAGCAATCGAGATGATGAGAAGTGGGCGAGTTCATACTCGATACCACCAAAACACGCCTACAATTCCTGTTGTTAAGCAGAACCAGTTAACATATCTGCGAGAATCACTGCGATTCCCATTGCTAACCCAAGCACAAATATTGGTTCTCGATGGAACCAACGTCAACTCGAACTTTGAAGAAATACTAAAACTAATCAAGAAAAGCGAGTATCAGTCGTAGATCAGCGATGAAGACTCCTTCAAAGATTTCAATCATCTTTACTCATAACTCGAAGCTCAGAGAGGCTTTGATAGAGTACTAGAACCGACTTATGTGGATCACGATGTGACTACAAACCAATTTGGAGGATCGTCTCCAATATAACAGACTGCAACAATCGAGTTTTAGTAGCGAAGAATTTAGGAAGAAGGAAAGATCACAACTTGGCCTTGCACATCTCAATGATTTGCCGGTCAGTTCCACATCCAATGTATTGGTGGATACGGGTTCGTCTTTAAATGTAATGCCAAAAGCGGCTTCGCTCGTTTAGCTTACAAAGGCATAATGAAGTTCAACGATATAGTAGTAAGAGCTTTCGATGGATCGAGAAAGTCGGTTATTGGGAAGTTGATCTCCACGATGACAATTAGCCCTCACACTTTCAAATACTTTCCAAGTCATGGGCGTACCGATTGCATCTGATTGCTTGCTAGGAAGACCTTGGATCCACGATGCGGGAGCGATAACTTCTCTCCATCAAAATTAAAATTCACATCAGCGGAAAGTTGGTGACCTCAGTGAAAAGCTTTAAGTCATCTATCAGTTTCTCCTTCATCTGCCAATGACATTGAAGCGCCACATCTCCCGGAAAATCCGTTAGAAGATGAATCTACTAAAAGCAGATCATCTATCTCTTCATATAGAGGCGGCACAAATGGTGAAGGCAGCAATGCCCAGGATGGGGCAAGTAATTAAACACATCAACAACGGAACAAAAGCGGTTCGGGTTCACACATATTCTCGAGCAGAACCAAGGGAAGCTTTAATCAGGAAGTATTTCACGAGGTTTCTTAAACCACCACACAAGTCAATGTTGTAACCATAGAAGAGGAGGAAGATCTATCCGAATCGAAGAGTGGAGCACTTACTTGAATAGCCACGAATATGTGTCTGGGAGGAATCATATGCCATTGATCAATTCAAAGACATGTCCTTGCAGCAACATGAAAATCCACAGTCCACTAAAAAATTTGGGATACCTTAGGGAGAACCAAGTGGCAAATCGACTACATGGTGAGATACATGCGGAAAAGCTCGAAAATCCGGATCGAAGATATCGACCCACAGGATGGGGTGATGACTTTGAATACTAGTCAACGGAGGAGGAATACTCGTCTTCTCAAACTAATCGGATCGAGATCCCAAATGAAGATCTACCTTCAACACTAGTGGAATTCACCAAACGGATCACAGTTATCACTACATCAACATGATCGAAGATCAAAGTATGAATCGGGATACGATCTAGAAAGTGTTCTTGCGACAGGTCTCTTCACTCGGAAGGCTGGAAGGAACATCGATATTCAACACGAGAGAGATCAGAGAAGTACAAATGCTATATCTATACTTCCGATCATTAATCAAGAAGATAAGCTTTAGCGACACAAAGGCAAGGGCCATCACCCAGTCTTCAAAGCTGCTCTGACCAGCGACCAAAGTCTACTCAAGGTTAAACCAAGCGGAAAATTACCCGGTACCTCGACTTCAAGGAGTTCGTCATTCACTGGAAACAGTTGAAGTTAGGACTAATGTTCATAGCTCTAAGTAGTTTATTTTGCTTTTTGTTTTGAACTCTCGCTTGCCCAAAGCAAAGAGATGTTTTATAGGGCTTTAGCTTTTAAATAATTTTTCTTTGTCTTTCCCAAGACAAATGAGTTTGTATTCGGGCCTTGTTCATATTGTGAATCATAAATAAAGCGCGTTGTTTTGTTTCCACACTCTGTATTTATTTTCATTTTACCCTTTTAAAATGATAATCCTAAAAACACACAATAAAAAAATCAATAAAAAAAAATCATAATAAAATTTTAATCGCATACACAAAAAAAAAAAAAAAAACTTTTTAATCAAAATGCGATTAAGCGGATGGACAAAACCATTGAAGCAATAACTCGCTCTTTCTCAACTTTGAAATCACAGTGAATCGCCTAGGAAAGTCGAAGAGATCCCAGATGAAGTTTCGACTACTTAAGCACGAGGAAGGATCATTCGACCTCACAAGAACCTCTAGAAGCAATTAACTTGGGTTACGAGGAAGATACAAAAGAGTCAATATTGGAGCTTCACTCAGCATGTCAAAAACAAGCGATAAATCTTCTCAAAATACGTTGATGTGTTTGCTTGGTCCTACCGAGACATCAAGGTTTGGATACCGACATCGTGGAGCATCATTTACCCGTTAAGACGGAATGTCCTTGATTAATGCGAGAAAAGTTCATCACTGAAATGGTGAGAAAATCAAAAGGAAGTTCAAAAGCGACTCGGCTAGTTTCCTTGTCATACGGTATCCTCAATGGCTAGCCAACATAGTACTGTCTCCAAGAAAGATGGAAAGGTCGAAATGTGTTGACTACGGGACTTAAATAAAGCTAGTCAAAAGGCGATTTCCCACTTCCATATCGACATGCTAGTGGATAGCACTGCCAAATTCAATGTCTTTTCCTTCATGGATGGTTTCTGGTTACAATCGGATCGAATGGCTCCAGACATGGAAGACATCTTTCATCATATGGGCACTTTTGCTACAAGGTAATGCCATTTGGATTAAAGAATGCGGTATGACTTACGAGAGGGCAATGACTACTCTCTTTCATGATATGATGCACAAAGAGATCGAGGTCTATGTGGGCGACATGATAGCAAAAGTCGACCTTGAAGAACATATAGACTATCTCTTAAATTTGTTTCAACGACTAAGGAAGTTTGACTCCTTTGAATCCTAACAAATGCACCTTTAGGGTAAGATCGGAAAACTCCTAGGTTTCATTGCGGTCGAAGAGAATTGAGGTTGACCACGACAAAGTCAAGGCTATTAGAAATGCCTACACCACATACGGAAAAGCAAGTAAGAGATTTCTCGGACGGTTGAATTACATCTCGAGTTATCTCTCGAGATGACTACTACGTAGGCGATATTCAAGCTTCTCCATGAAGATCGGAAGGTTGTGTGGATAGAAGATTGCCAAGAGCATTCAGCGGTATCAAAGAATACACAGCGAGAACCACAATATTGATCCCTCGATCGAAGGAAGACCATTAATCTTATACCTTACCGTACTAGAAGAGTCCATGGGCTGCGTACTTGGACAACGGATGATTCAGTAAGAAGGAGCATACCATCTACTACGAGTAAGAAATTCAGACGTGAAACTTCGTTACTCCATGCTCGAAAAAACATCTTTGCGCTTTGGTATGGACTTCAAAACGTCTCCGCGATACATGATCAATCACCGACTTGGTTAATCTCCAAAATGGATCCGATCAATGCGTATTTGAGAAACACATAGGCGGGAGAATCGCTCGATGGCAAATGCTACTATCTGAATATGACATCAATACCGGCGCCGACGGTTAAAGGAAGCATTCTCGCTGATCACTTGGCTTATCGGCCGCTCAGCGAATACCAATCTCTCAAGTTCGACTTCGAGATGAGGATGTTATGTACTTAAAGATGAAAGATTGTGACGAACCACTACACGAAGGACCGGATCCGAGTCGGATGGGGCCTAGTCTTGATGGAGCCGTAAATGTTTTGGCAATGGAATTGGGGCGATCATCATCACTCCGAGGGTTCTCATATCCGTTTTCCATGATTGCTATTTGATTGCACTAACAACATAGCGAATATGAAGCATGCATCATGGGTATCGAAGAAGCCATCGACTTGAGGATCAAGATCCTTGATATATATGGAGATTCAGCCCTTGTGATCAACAAATCAAAGACAAGTATGAAACTCATCATCTTGGTCTAATTCCATACGAGGGATTATGCGGCGATTGTTGACTTTCTTCAACAAAGTTGAGCGCATCATATCCTCGAGATCAAAATCGAATGGCGGGCTTGCTACTCTATCTTCCATGTTCAAAGTCAATGATTGGAATGATATGCCTAAATTCGCATCGGGCCTTAGAGACACTGCATATGTGTTTCAGAGCGGTCTTGACGATAAACCGTGGTTTCCGACATCAACGTTTCCTTCAAACACGAGTACCCACTTGGTGCCTCGTACAAAGATAAGAAAACTTTGAGGAGGCTTTCTAGGAATTTCTTCTGAAGCGGAGATGTGTTATATAAAAGGAACTTGACATGGTTACGCTCGAGATCGTCGGCAGACAAGAAGCGAACCACGATCATCCATGAAGTGCATGAAGGGTCCTTTGGAACCCATTCGAATGGGCATGCAATGTCTAGAAAAATCTTGAGGCGGGGATACTATTGGATAACGATGGAATCGATTGCTGCAAACCGTCAAAAGATGTCACAAGTGCGGATCACGTAGATAAGATCCATGCCTCAGACTCTACAACGTTCTCTCCTCTCGTGGCCTTTCTCCATGTGGGGCATTGACATGATTGGAATGATTGAACCAAAAGCGTCCAGCGGACATCGTTTCATTCTAGTGGCTATTGATTACTTCACCAAATGGGTCGACGGCATCCTACGCCAACATTACGGACAAGTGGTTGTGAGGTTCATCAAGAACAACCTCATTTGCCGATATGGAGTTCGAGCAAGATCATTACGGACAATGGATCTAACTTGAACAACAAAATGATGAAAGAGCGTGTGAGAATTCAAGATCGAGCATCATAACTTGTCTCCTTACGGCCAAAGATGAGCGGCGCCGTTGAAGCGCCAACAAGAACATCAAAAGATCGTCGAAAATGGTCATCACTTACAAAGGCGGCCGAAATCGCCATTTGCTCTGCATGGGTATCGTGCTTGATCGCGCTTCAACAGGGCAACTCCTTTTCTCTAGTATCGGCATGGGCAGTGCTCCCGTAGAAGTTGAGATCCCATCAATGAGATTTCTCATGGAAACTAAGCTATCTGAGGCCGAATGGTGTCAAAGCGGATATGACCAAGCTGAACTTAATTGAAGAAAAGCGCTGACCGCTCACGTGTCACGGACAACTCTATCAAAGAAGAATGAAAAAAGCTTTCGACAAAAGGTCCGACCTCGTGAATTCCGAAGGCGACCTCGTGCTTAAAAGATTGTCTTTTCAAAGCAGTTCTAGGGCAAGTGGACTCCTAACTACGAAGGCCCATACATCGTCAAGAAGCTTCTCGGCGGTGCTATGACTCTCACAACCATGGGCGGCGATGAACTCCGTATCACATGAATCTTGTGATCAAAAATACTTTAAAAAAACAAAACACTCGGTGGTCGAAAACCGAAAAGGCGGCTTAGGCAAAAATAGGCGTCTCGGTGGATTGAAAACCTAAAAAGGCGATCGAGGCAAAATTAGAGACAATAAGCGAAAATCACGATAGATCGAAAACACGAAAGGCGATCTAGGCAAAAACAAGGATACAAAATGACAAAGTAGCTGCGATCAATCGTATTTTGTCCACATGAAGAATCTTCCATCAACGGATCTTCAATCAACTTTTCTAAAGCAACAAACACGGTTGGAATTCAAAGTTGTTAGGGATAGTAGCGGTTATTTGCTTTCAATATAGCCTTTTCTAATAAATTATCATTTCCAACTTTTGTAAATAGTCCATGGAATCACGCCTTTGGTGATTACCATTCTATCAATAAATTTGAGCCTTGTGCTTTTTTGCAATTCCACTTTATTACATTTTGCAAAATAACGCTTTTTATTGTGAAAATCACTTTTGAAACTAAAATGTTTTAAATGAATTTCTACTTCAAAAATTTTTGAAATAAAAGCAAAATTTTCCTTTGAACTATGGACGGAAATAACTAGCAGTTTCTCCATGAGTGCTTTGATCTCGAAGGATAAAGACAAGCTACTACTGATCTTCTCCTCATTGAAATCATCAAAGGGCGGTATTCTTATCCAAAAGAATCCCCAACCAAGTTGCCAATGAAATGCCTTTCTCGAAAGTTTAAAACATGCAACTCAAATTCTTCATTAGTGAACATACGCACCATTTGTTGCAATTTTCACCGATATTTATTCGAGCGTAGCGGTCCTTTTCCCAAATACCTCTTTAGTGTCTTTGTCAAAGTATTGTTAGCATGCATATAACATTCATGACATTCATACATAATAGCATCATTCATTGCATTTTGCATCTCTCAAAATGGTTGCTTCCAAATCAATGGTATAAATCATACTTACTCATACAGTACAAGTCATCCCCGATAGAATATCTCCAAGCAGGAAAGATACATTTTCTTTTTCCCCAGTATTCCCAAACAGAAAGGATCGTCTTCCTTTTTCCCGGCAAAGTCCCCAAGCGGAGAAATACATTTTCTTCTTTCTATCACATTCCCCAGCTGAGATTATCCCTCATTGGGAACAATGTCTTGATTAACTTCTTTCTTTCGGTTCATTCTGGATAGAACAACATCTGTTATTCACAAAGATGAGTACCACGACAACCTCATTCCTTCAAAGATTTACCTTGTTATAGTTATCACTTCGATAATTGGTAAACATCTTGAAATTCATTACCATAAACTATCACGCGATAATTGGTAATATCATTTCCACTTACCTTAAACATTGTCACAAAGGTGAAGGTAATCTCTTTGTTTCCCAAAGCGAAACAAATGTTCACATATTACGTGAATCATTCTTTCCCCATGAGGACGTATTCACAAATTTCCCTTCAACTGTGTCATTTCTTTGATATCCTTTAGGGTAAAACTTTTGCGATCATTTTGCATCATCCGCATTTTGGTATCTTAGGTCCAAATTTTGCGTATTCTGATATTTAAGTCTCTTTACACCTATCAAAACGAAGATATTCATCTTCATCTCTCAAGTTAAAGAAACTTAAATAGGGGCATCTGTCATACCCCAAATTTTGACCTAATATACCACCTACATTTGCATCATTGCACAACTAACACTTCAAACACATTCGGGTTGTAGCATTCACAGGTCAAAATTAGGGTTTCATCAGATTTTCATCTAATTCAAGAGCTAACCAATTAGGGTTTGAGATTTTCTCACTCCATTTGATCTATCTTGATCAAATCATCAGCCTTCAATCCTCAGATATCCATTTTCCTCACTGATCAATCAAGGATCGACCAATTAGGGTTTTGGTCGAGCATAGGCATTCTCTGATTTTTTGAGCAAGAAATGACTTTTTTGGATAGAGATTGGTCATTATATCTTAGATACAACATCTTGACCTAATTTATGGATTCATAACATCACAGAGGTTCACAGACGTCATCAGTCAATTTCAGAAACGTCTGATGAAATTTCATCTGCACAGAAAAGTCAAACTTTGACTTTTGGTCAAATTTTTCAAAACAAAACTTTTTCCATCATTAAAATACTTCACATGATCCATCATGATCATAAAAAATCAAAGAATTTGCAAAAGTCAACAAAAAGTCAAAAGTTTTCATACTTAGAAATTTTTCTAAGTGTTGAAATTTCTTATTTTTTTTCAAACTTCAAGCCATTTTTTCACCTAGTTCCAATTTGAATTTGAAAAAACTCAAAACATAAAAGTTGTAGCTTGTGGAAAAATCTTTCCAAAATGTCCAAGAACTATCAAATCCATGGAGTCTAGATACACTTTTGAAATTGAAACATAAGGCTCCATGACACTTGATTTTCAAAGTCAAAACATCAAGATTATAGGTCATTTTGCATTTTCCTCTTCTATCAAGTTTGATTTTTACTTCACTTAATTTGGTTGAGAAACAAAGATTCTAGCTTGAGTTTTGCAAACTGAAAATCAAAACGAGAAACCCAGGATGCGCGCGTGTTCTTCATCAGTTTTCAAATTTAAATTTTTAAATAATCCAACACCTTGTCTACACGTGTGTTAGTCCACTAAACACAGAAACGCGTTTGGTCTAGTGGTTGCTTGCTTGCCTTTAGTTCTCTTTGACACGCGTCCCACCTTATGGTCATGGGTTCAACACCCATCAGGACCATTCTTTTTACAAACTTTCCAAATTTTTTCATGTTTTTTATCAAACTTTCACAATTTTTTTGACCAATCAAAACTCCTTATTTTAAGGTGATTTTTTGGACACTTGTCAATAAATACATCTATTTTGTGATAGTGCAAAAATTTTCAGAAAAAAGCTTTCATCTGATTAAATTTTAATCGGGAAAGCGACGTTACGAACACTTTTCAAACCTCCTTTTAAGGTGAATTTTTCAAGTTTTCGACTTCGATTTTTTTTCAAAACTTTTCATAAATAAACCTCACATTTCAAAACATTTCAAAATAATTTTTCAAAACATTTCATCAAACTTGCATCTTTTACCATGATCGATCCGATTTAAAACGATAAAACTGATTTCGTCTTCTCTCGAATTTCTCGATCGATCATGGGCCTCCCTTATGGTGTAAGTCCCAATCCTTTATGTACATATTTAGTTTTACTTGTACATACTCAAATTATCATTGTTAATATTCAAACGTAAACAAATTTCTTTCGTTTGTTTTCATTCGTTTGTCTATACGCTGAATCCATTGGTTCTAAAGGAAGAATCCTTCTGAGTAAAACTTCTTTTTGACCAATGGGCCTCCATCATGGTGTAAGTCCCAAAACATTATTTTATGTACATAATATTTCTTTGTACATACCAAACTTTTGTCAAACACTTTTTTACAAAGTTTCATCTGTACATAATACAGATACTCCTTTTATACTCAATGGACAAACTTGATCGTTTGTTTCACATCACTTGTGTATACTCAAACAAAATAGTCTTTTGTGTACATATTTTCTTTGTACATACCAAATACTTTTCATACAAAATTTTCATCTGTACATAACACAGATACCTTTTTACAAATATTCCAACACAGATAACTTCGATCATTCGTTTCCGTTTCATCTGTATAGACCAACTGAATACCATTGGTATTGAAAGGAGCTTTCTCCTGAGTAAAACTTCTTTCAAATCAATGGGCCACCCTTATGGTATAAGTCCCATCCCTCCTATGTACATCCATCTTTATCTGTACATAAAAACTCGTTCGTGTACATATTTACTTCCTTGTACACATTCAAACTTGTAAATAATCAAGTTACGCTCGTTTTAAACGTTCGTTTCACAAACACTTGTTTATATTGCATAAAATGCTGTAAATAAACATCATGCATTATTTATATTTCCTTCATAAACTCCTGTGAATACATATCACACACACACACCTGTTTATACAATGGTCTAATCATAACATAACAATTAGACTAATCAATAGGTTCCCCACAGTTGTAGCCTCCGCTTGGGCTTTATACAAGACAATCCATCCCCAGCATGGGTCAGCCTCCGCTTGGGCTTCATACAAGATATTTTATCTCCAGCAGAGTTTAGCCTTCTCTTGGGCTTTGTACAAAGAAACTCTCCCCAGTTAGCCTCCTTAGGCTTCATATAAGACAACACTCCCTGTTGAGTCGAGCCTCCTCTTGGGCTTCGTTCAAAGAACTCCTCATTGAGTTTAGCCTTCTCTTGGGCATCATACAATGAAAGAGCGGAAATCTCTTAACGACCTCTATTGGGCTTCAATACAAAGAATCACCCACGCTAAGATAGAACCCTGAAAGGATGGTTTCCCGGTGAAATCACTTTCAAATCCTCAATGAGTAAAATTTCCCGGTGAAATTGCTCTTAATTCCAAAAGGATGGTTTCTCGGTGAAATCCCTTTTAACACAAAGCCAGCCATACCCTATAGCTTCCTCTTGAGCTTCATACAAGGACCCTCGATGACCCTCGATGACCCTTGGAATGCCTCCTCTTGGGCTAACAATACAAGGACCCACGGGCTTCTTAAAAGCATCCCTTTAATCCAATCAATTTCTCCTCGAGATTTAGACATCTATCATCTCTATGGAAGAAGTATCTCATCTATCACATCACATACAGTCAAAAACTTATTTTCAAACTTTTTTCATAAACTGTTTTCAAACAAAAACATCTCTTAACGATGAAGTAGTAGCAGCTTGTACACAAACAAAACACCCAATACTTACAGTTAAAAGATTCAATCATCTTTTCAAACATCTTTCTTAAACATGTAAGTGGTAGCGCTTGTACACTCAAGCAAAACACCTAAATACTTACGATGAAAGATTTTAATCGATCAAACTTTTCAAAAATGTATGTGATGAAATAGATTAGATACATTTTCATTAAGATGACATTTATACATCTCTTACTAACATCCGTTGCTTTCCACTAGCATAAGTGGGAACTACGATTGCTCGACTTTCTCAACATCCTTTTGAGAATCGTGAGCTGAGGTCTCATCCTTGCCGAGCAAATTTCTTTCTCTCGGACCAAACAAACCATAGAACCACATAGATTCGAGATACAAATGCTCGATTCCCACTAAGGGATATGTATGCGAGAAGATCCACAGGATCTTTGCGAGCACAATAATAACAAAACCTAGAATCCCACATAATCTCATTTCTTAAAATCCAAAGGAGAAACTTTCCCAATCATAGAAATAGCAATTAAAACACACAAACATATCAAATATATTCATATATAAAGCTATAGATAACTATATATATTTAGGGTGCTCCATCTATTCCTTTATATAACAATCCCCTTACTCGAATCTCCCCAATGCGTTACGTCTAGTTTGCGCTAGTCGTTCATACCAATATCAATTGAGGGTATTTCACTTTCCCTTTTCATAATCATTAAATCATCTTTCTTGTGTTGAAAATAATAAAGCTTGATGCTCGACGCATCTTTATAAACAAATCAAAAGATTTAAATCGTTGCGTGCCAGAGAATCTGAACTCACGTTCGCATCCTCTAGCGCGTCACCTTTTAACGCGAACAACATGCTCGCAATAAGGAATCAGATTCTGATGACGAGTTTCCCAATCGCTATAAATTTGATTGATAACGAGATTAGAATTCCCAAAAACTTTCAAGAACTTGATACGCAAATCAATGGAAGCTTCAATTTCATAACTACAAGCTTCATATTCCACCATGTTGTTTGTGCAGTAAAAAAAATCCGGGCTGTAAAAGGAATATGGAAACCATCTTGAGAGGTGCTACCAGCTCCAACACCATTACCCATTGCATTCAAGGTGCCATCAAACACCATCGTCCACTGCGATTCTGGCGCGGGCCCTTCCTCTGGACCAGGAATGTTGAAATCGCTAATGTACAAAATGTCTTCGTCCAGGAATTCAAACTTCATCAGTTGATAGTCATCCACAGGTTGGTGAGCTAGATAATCTGCCAGAACACTACCTTTGATGGCTTTCTGAGTAGTATATTGAATATCATATTCTTTCAAAATCATTTGCGAACGGGAAACTCGGCCGATGAGAGTTGGTTTCTCAAATATGAACTTAATAGGATCCATCTTGGAAATCAAGTAGGTGTATGCGTTAGCATGTACTGCCTCAGACGTTTAGCATCCCATGCAAGCGCACAACATGTTTTCTCAAGCAGAGAATATCTTGACTCACACTCAGTGAACTTCTTTCTCAAATAATAGATGACTTGTTCTTTACTTCCAGTCTCATCATGTTGACCAAGCACACAACCCATGGAATTCTCTAGAACTGTTAGATACATAATCAAAGGATTTCCCTCTACTGGCAGTATACGAATCGGAGGCTTTGCAAGTATTCCTTGATTCTATCAAATTCCCTCTAACAATTATCATTCCAAACAACCGCTTGATCTTTATTTAGCAATTTCAACAAAGGTTCAAATGTAGTTGTAAGATGAGATATAAACCTAGAGATGTAATTCAATCTTCCCAAGAAATGACATACTTCTTTATCTATTTTCAGTTCGGGAATCTCTTGAATTTCCTTCATCTTGGCAGGATCAACTTCAATGCCTTTCTCACTCACAATAAAGCCCAACAACTTTCCTGATCTCACTTTGATGGTGCACTTGTTCGGATTCAATCTTGCTTTGAATTTCCTTAATCTTTCTAACAATTTATGCAAGTCGATGATTCTCTTCCTCCATTTGAGATTTGGAAATCATATCATCAACATAAACTTCAACCTCACTATGCATCATGTCATGGAAGAGAGTGACCATCGCACGCTGATACATTTCCCTTCATTCTTCAAACCAAAGGGCATAACTTTATAACAAAAGGTTTCCCAAGGTGTAATGAAAGTAGTCTTTTCCATATCATCAGGCGCCATTTTGATTTGATTATAGCCTGAAAAGCCATCCACAAAAGAGAACACCTTAGCTTAAGCAGTATTATCAACCAGAATATCAATGTGGGGAAGTGGAGAATCATCCTTGGGGATCGCTCTATTAAGATCCCTATAGTCGACACACATTCTGACTTTACCATCTTTCTTTGGCAATATCATGATATTTGAAACCCATGGAGGATAAGAAACAACTTTCAGAAAACTGGCGTCCACCTACTTCTGAACTTCCTCTTTGATCTTCTTGGACATATCTAGATGAGTTCTGCGAAGTTTCTGCTTGACCGAAGGACAATCTTCTCGAAGAGGCAGCTTGTGTACCACAATATCTGTGTCCAAACCTGGAATGTCTTCATAAAACCATGCAAACACATCAGCGTACTCAGGGAGCATATCTATCACACTTGTGTTCACACTATATTCCAAAGCAGTCCGTATTCTGACTTCTTTTCTTGCCTCCTTTGTACCTAAGTTGATAAACTCCAAAGGCTCCTCATGCGACTGAATAACCTTTTCTTCCTGTTTCAACAATCTGGATAATTCTGCAGGGAGTTCAAAATCCTCTTCCCCTTTCTCTTCATCTCGGTAAATCGGATTATCAAAGTCATAATGAGCAATAGCAAAATTGTGATCATTGGTATCTGGTGTGAACATGTATCTGCATGATTGATTTTTTGTGTTTTAGTGATAGTGCATAACCAAATAAAGACACTTCCATTCTTTTTATTTTTTAAAACAAATAAAAAGTAAAAGAATATGAAAATAAAAGAAACACCATAATTTGAATGAAAAACGTCCTTTATTTTATGATAAAAACTTGCAAAAGTGGAACATGGTGGCCCTACACATGGTTCACTACGCCTTGGGCAGAGCGTAGAAATTATGAAATGATAAAAGAAAAACAAGAAAAATTACTCCTCACTATTTGTGACTTGAATGGTATCCACGGACGTCCAATTGTTCAATTCTCGGCCAGGGATGCATTGGCGAATCCAATCTTCTATGTTGTAATCATCATGGTCATCATCAATTGCACTGATCTGGTCTTGCTTTCTGACACCAGCACTTGCAAATTTGACATGAGCAAAAAAATTAGGAGCCTTAAGAATTTGTCTTCGCAAAATGGGATCAAATCCCAAACCAAACTTGTTAAACTTAGGAATAACTTCTACCACACTGCCCCACCCTTTAGGGCGACCAGCATCAACCAATGCCTTAGCGTCTCTCGATAAAGCCAAAGATGTCTCAAGTTTCTTCCTCTCCTCAAAATGAGGAGTCTACACCATCTGAACAGTCTCAACATCTTGTAATGGAGTCTCATGAATTTCACCCTCAACCTCCACGTAGCGGAATGAAGCCATGACTTACAATTAACTCTTCTTCGCCGCAGACAGGGATAGTCTTCCCATCAAGAGGATATTTGAGTTTTTGATGAAGAGTAGAGGTAACTTCCCCTGCCTTATGAATCCAAGGGCGTCCTAACAGACAACAATAAGCCGGATTAATATCTATCTCATAGAACACAACATTTGGAGGGAAGAACACCCTACCGCTTCTCTTTACACGACCTTCACCATAAAAGTTGTTAACATTAACATCATTACCTTCAACAGACATATTCTCAGAAGAACCAATATCTTGTTTCACTCCATGATAATACACCATAGTGCCACGGAACAACTTTCTCACTAGTGTACGGCATAGGACCTGGCAGAGTAGTCATGAAAGGTACTAGTTTGGAAGCAACAGGAGTACGCCTCGGAGTGAACGGGATTGAAATCACCGAGACATTTGCTTGAGTGACCTTTCTGTACTTCCTAGATCTATCAAACTGAAGGGTATCCTCATCCATTAATTCACAGGTCTTTGAATAACATTGGGTCCAACAACAACATCAAATTGGATGGCCTTAGAGTCAAGTAAGTCTTGGATTTTACACTTCAAAGCATAATTGTTTTCAATAGAATGACCTACACCGCCGAAATGGAATTCACATCTTGCATTTGCATCATAATTGGTTTGACACGCACATCGGTAGGCATTTGCCTCAGGTTAACCATTTTGAAATCAAGTAAATGCTAAAGAGCTTGGGCATAACTCATTGGTAGCGGGTCAAATCTTCTCGGTTGCCTTTGTTGATTGTTGTTGTTCTGTCTTGGTGCATTCTGTTGCCTTGGTTGTTATGGGCGTTGTTGCTAAGGAGCGTTCACAGGGATAGATACAGCATTGATCTGTTGAGGGCACTAATTTCTATTTCCTCCTATATGTGCATGCACAGCACTAGCCTCTCATTCCTTCCTTTTATAATAAGCATTAAAGGGCCTCTTTCTTCCACTAGAAGATCCTCCAGAACCACTAGCTTGAACTCTCCCTATCTTCATACTAACTTCTATCCTCTCTCCATCCATTACTAGCTCACAAAACCCTGCAGATGTAGCGCCAATCAAACGGTCTTAGAAGGGACCTTGTAGAGTATTCATAAACATTCAATCAGTTATCTCTCCAACAGGGGAGGTTGAACTCTTGCAGCCAGCTCGCGTCATTTCTGCGCATATTCCTTGAAATATTCATTAGGGCCTTGTGACAGACTCTGAAGTTGGGTACGATTAAGCGCCAACTCTTTGTTGTAATGATAGTGTTTGACAAAAGCACAGACCAAGTCATTACATCAATGGATGTGGGTTCTTTCTAGCTTCATATACCATTCCAGGGATGCACCAGTCAAACTATCCTGGAAATAGTGGATTAACAACCTCTGATCATGAGTATGAACTGACATTTTTCTAAAGTAGACGGTGGCATGAGTCATTGGACAAGACGAACCATTGTACTTCTCGAATACCGGAGGTTTGATCTTTGGGGGAACCCTCACCCCTGATACTAGCCCAAAGTCATTGGCATCCATGCCAAAAATTCCTTCTCCTTCAATTGCCTTTAAACGTTCCTCCAACTAACGATACCTCATATCTTCATTAGGGAAATCTAGCTTAGAACGCACAAAAAAACCATCTTCGTCTTGCCCATAGTCATCATTCTGCTCATGATGACCCCTCACAATAAGTGGATTACATCTACGATGTCCCATAAGATGGGCACCTGGAGGTGGAGGAAAATGTCCCTGGTTGCCATACCGATGATCAAAAGGATTTCGTTTAGGTCCATAAGGATCCACGAAGGCTTGGTCTTGCACATTTCCCAACCCAACAGAAACATCGGCATACAACCCCTGATTCTCAGCATCAACCTGTTTGTGGTTCTGATTATTAACTAGAGCAGCCAACTCGTCTTGCCTGCGGTTTGAATTTGTGATTGCTTCCATAAATTGATTCATTTGTGTAGCCATCTGAACCCTCATCTCAGCTAACTCTACTTGCAATTGCTCCATCTGCCTCAGAAAATTGCCTCGGGTAGAGTAGCGGTGAATTGTCATCTTGAATTCCCGCTGATAATAAAAGTAGAGTCAGAATAAGAACACCAACTAGAAACCTGCTATGCATGAGGTATGCACATGCGTGGGTATATGCAATGCATGCAATGACATGTTTATATTTCCAAGATTCTAATACTCGAAACCAAGTTTTCGGGCGAGAGCACAAGATGAAGCGACAAACACCAATTGAACCAAATCTCATTAATGAAAATAAAGATACAAATAGTTCCAACAAATTACTTCAACCATAATACAAACAAAAGATTAAAGATGCTGACAACAAAATATAAATATGAAGAAACCCATCAACAAGCCTGATAGTGATTCTCCTTTTTAAACATAAGACATAAAACAAAATAACAAGCCTAAAAATAAGACATAGGAAAGCCTGTGGATTCTTGAATTCTCAACTGGATCTTGAGCTGTCCAATTTCTTCTATTTCCAAAGGCAACTGCACATCCTTCTCTCTGAGCTGATCTTCAAATGTTAATCTTTGAGTAGTTTCCTTCAGAACCTTCTTCTCTAAACTCCTGACTTTTTCCTTATGATTTTTCTCAATATCTGTTATAGCCTTCTTGTGATACTCCAAACAAACCACTTCTCCTTCGACCCTAGACCTCTTTCTTGCAGCATCAGACGTTTCCCCCTCGAACTTCTTGAGCTTATGAGCCAATTGATTCTTCTCTTGGGTAGCGACTAAGCACTATTAGATTTTCTTTATTCTCGAGTAACAGACAATTTTGAGCACGCACTGTCTCATAATCTCCTTTAGGTACAACATTTGTAACTTGAGGATGGAAAGGTGCAACTCCGGTGATAGAAGGCCATTGCCAATCTTTGTTTCTTCCTTCGATCCACTGAACAAAGGATGCATAAGTTATGGGGTCTTTCTTGCCAAAGAATTGTCCTCCTTCAATATGAATTCTCTTCCAAGCTTGAACGGCCCTCTCCAAAGATCCGGTAACATCTGGTATATCATAACACAGAGTCTCTCGTAAACACTCTTCATTAGGAGGCCTTATCAGAGCATACCCCAATAGTCTCAAAGCAAGGATCGGATTGTAGTTGATACCCCCTCGTATACCCATGAGAGTGTCATACCCCAATTTTTGACCTAATATACCACCTTACATATGCATCACTGCATCACTAACAGTTCAGAACAGACTTAATCGGGTGTGACTTCTACAGGTCAAAATTAGGGTTTCATCAATTTTTCATCTGATTCAAGAGGTAATCAATTAGGTTTTGAGTTTCACTCACCTCAATTGATCTATCTTAATCAAATCATCAACCTCTGATCTTGGATATCCAATTTTCCTCATGATCTATCAAGGATCGACCAATTAGGGTTTTCATCGAGGATAAGCAATCAGAGTTTCGATCAATGTATGACTTTTTGCCGGAGATTGATCTTTATATCTTCAATACAACATGTTGACCTAATTTACGGATTCAAAACATCACAGTACACAATTTTCATCGGTCAATTTACGAATCATCGATGAAATTTCATACGAAAAGTCAAACTTTGACTTTTGGTCAACTTTTTCAAGATAAAACTTTTTCAATCATCAAAATACTTCAAATGATCCATCATGATCATAAAAAATCAAGAAATTTGGAAAAGTCAACAAAAAGTCAAAATTTTCAACACTTAGAAAAATTTTCAAGTGTTAAAATTTCACATTTTTTTCTACTTTCATGGCAATTTTTCACATAGTTCCATTTGGAATTAGAAAAAACTCAAAACATGAAAGTTGTAGCCCTTGAAACAAGCTTTCGAAAATGTCCAAGAACTTGCAAATCCATGGTGTCTAGCTATACTTTTGATTTTAAAACATAGAGCTCGAAAAACCATGATTTTCAAGTACAATCTTCAAAATTACAAGTCATTTTTTATTTTCTTTCCTTCTAGAAGCCTTGCCACCTAGCCAAGAAGGATAGAGCTGATAAAAATCAGATGGAAAGTAATTATGATGAGATAAGATCAAGTTGAAATTTAACCATGGTTAAAAGGAAGGTTCCTTTTGCATTTATGGCAAAAATGACTTTCTTGCCCTCTAAGGCAAGTTGTCCAAATTCAAGCCAATCTTCCTTGCTTACTAATATGATTTTTTGACCTATAAATAGAGGTCATGTTTGCCATTTGAAACTACACCAAAGCTATGCCAAAACAAGCTTTCTCTCTTCTTTCTTAAAATTCAAGTTACATAGTGCAAAGTGAGAATTCTTGCATTTTTCAAAACTTGTGAAAAACCATGAGAGATTTGGTGTCTAACATGTCATAAACATCAAATAGAACTGGTTTGAAACTTAAAATCAATCTTAAAACAACTAAAAACCAGATTTGCATTTCAAAATTCCAAACTTGTAGAAAACTGCCTTATCATTCAAACTGATCATTGGCTCGAGCTAGTAATGTTTTTATCATTTGAACATCATCAATATACTTCACATAAGTGATACAAACCATCACTTTTGATCTGTAACACCTCCAAGCACGGATTCGAGTTTCACTTCTAGCATATGCAAGTGGACTTGGTTGGAATGATCCAGGCAATTTCAGAGCAAGCAGACCATCCTCACACCTTCCATGAAGCACACTGGTGCTCCAGCAATCCTTAAACATCAACTGGAAACACTCCTCTGAAGATTTCGATCTCAACTTCAAGAGGTAAGAACCCAAACTTGAACTCCTGATTTCTCTTCGGTTCAAAAACTCTTGGCTTTGTTTTACGCACCATCACTGAAGCTTAACCTAAACCAATTGCTTAATTCCATGATCACACGATTTCAATTTGATTTTTAGGAATTAGGGTTCTTCGTGTTTTAAATTCAATCATGTTAAACTAAAAATAAATGAAATTAAACCACATCATCATGTTCCTGGTTCAATTTCGATCAAATTTGATGTTTACATCGAGCAATTTCATTGAGAAACAAAGAATCCATGGCTGGATGAAGGATTGAGGAAGAAGAAGATGATTGCGCGCGTTTTTCAGAAATTCAAATAAAAGCTTGTAATATATTTAACTGAATTGGCATAAGTGAACGGATGTATTGCCGCCCCAGCGATTTCCAGCTCACTCTTAAGACTTTTCCTTGCCACGCCTTGCCCAATGGTCCCGGGTTCGAGTAGCCTTGGGACCATTTTTGCCAAACTTTTTCATTTTTCTCTTCATATTTTTTCAAACTTTGACTTCTTCAAACCCAATCAAAACTCCTCATTTTGAGGTGATTTTTTGCACACGTGTCATTTAACATGTCTATTTTATGATAGTGTCAAAAAAATTCAAAAATACTTTCTTTTGATTATATTTTTATCGAGCCGAAAACGATACGTTTGAGTACTTTTTCAAAGCACTTTCAAAGACGTTTCTTTCAAACTTTCGAAGCCCGAATCTTTTCCAAACTTCTTGTAAGTATACTTCATCTTTCAAAAACACTTTCAAGATCTTTTCAAAACTTTTCAACAAACTTACACTCTTTTTTTCCATGATCGATCCGATTTGAAGATAAAACCGAACTCGTTTTTTCTCGAATTTCTTAACCGATCATGGGCCTCCCTCACGGTGTAAGTCCCAAATTCTTTTTATGTACATAATTATTTCCTTGTACATATCCAATTCTTTTATGTACATACCAATTTTTACTTGTACATAATACAGATACCTTTGTAAATACTCAAGTACAGACAAACTTCATCCGTTTGTTTTCATTTCGCTTGTATATACACTAAATACCATTGGTATTAAAAGGAGCATTATTCCCGGTGAAACTGCTTTTAAACCAATGGTTCTCCCTTACGGTGTAAGTCCTAACCCTCCTATGTACATACACATCTCCTTGTACATACATACTCATTCGTGTACATATCCATTCCCTTGTACACCTTCAAACGTGTAAAAAATCAAGTTACGCTCATTTCAAACGTTCGTTTTACACACACTTGTTTATATTTCCTTCATAAACTCTTGTAAAATAAACTTTACACGCATTATTTATATTTCCTTCATAAACTCCTGTGAATAAACTTCATACGCTTATTTATACAACTGTCTAGTTATAACATAACAACTAGTCTAACCAATAGGTTCCCCACAAAGTTAGCCTCCTCTTGGGCTTTGTACAAGGTAACTCATTTCATCTGAGTTCAGCCTCCTCTTAGGCTTTATATAAGAAAACTCATTCATCTGAGTTTAGCCTCCGCTTAGGCTTCATATAAGACAACACTCCCCTGTTGAGTCAGCCTCCTCTTGGGCTTCGTTCAAAAGAACTCCTCATTGAGTTTAGCCTTCTCTTGGGCATCAAACAAGAAAGAGACCAGGAAATCTCTTAACAGCCTCCTATTGGGCTTCCAATACAAAGAATCACCCGCGCTAAGATAGAACCCAGAGAGTATAATTTCCCGGTGAAATTGCTCTTAATCCTAAGAGGATGGTTTCCCGGTGAGATCCCTCTTAAAGCCAAAGCCAGCCATACCTTATAGCTTCCTCTTGAGCTTCATACAAGGACCCTCGATGACCCTCGGAATGCCTCCTCTTGGGCTTACAATACAAGGACCCATGGGCTTCTTAAAAGCATCCCCCTAATCCAATCAATTTCTCCTCGAGATTTAGACATTTATCATCTCTATGGAAGAAGTATCTCATCTATCACACATCACATACAATCAAAAACTTTTCAAACTCTTTTCAAACAAAAACATCTCTTAATCGTAAGTGGTAACGCTTGTACACTCAAGCAAAACACCCAATGCTTACAATTAAAAGATTCAATCATCTTTTTCAAACATCTTTCTTAAACTCGTAAGTGGTAACGCTTGTACACTCAAGCAAAACACCTATAACTTACGACGAAAGATTCAATCAATCAATCGTTTCAAAAATGTATGTGATGAAATAGATTAGATACATTTTTTCATTAAGATGACATTTGTCTGTGTCTCTTACTAACATCCCGTTGCTTCCACTAGCATAAGTGGGAACTACGATTGCTCTGACTTTCTCAACATCCCTTTGAGAATACGTAGGCACAAGGTCTCATCCTTGCCGAGCAAATTTCTTTCTCACTCAAACCAAACAAACCATAGATCCCTTTAGATCCGAGCTACAAATGCTCTGATTCCCATTACGGGATATGTATGCAGAAGATCCCAATGATCTTTGCGAGCACAATAATAACAAAACCTAGGATCCCACATAATCTATCCTTCTTAAAATCCAAAGGAGAAACTTTCCCAATCATAGAAATAACAATTAAAACACACAAACATATCAAACATATTCATATATAAAGCTATAGATAACTATATATATTTAGGGTGCTCCATCTATTCCCTTTATATAACAAACCCCCTTGCCCAGAATCTTCCCAATGCGTTGCATCTAGTTCGCGCTAGTCGTAATGCATATCATATCAATTGAGGGTATTAACAGCTTTCCCCTTTTTCATAATCATTTTTCTTGTGTTGAAAATAATAAAGCTTGATGCTCGTGGCATCTTTATAAACAAATCAAAAGAGTAAATCGTTTTGAGCTAGAGAATCCAATTGATTCGATTCCCTCGTCACTTTTTACGAAACAGAAAAATGGCGACTCTGTTTGGGAGTGCGCTAAATTTTGATTTTCAAAAAAAAATGTGACTCTGCTCAAGAGCACCAAGCTTTTTTTTGTTTTCAAAAAGAAAAAAAGAGGTTAAGCTTTCACATGTGCATATGTTTGTTTTCTTTATTGTGTGTTTTTGCGATTTCATATGATGGAAAGAAATCTAACCGGATTTAAGAAACATTTTAAGATCTAGGTGGGGTATAGTCCTATTAACTTGTGAGAAGTCTCGGTGCTTACGGAGTTAATTTGAGATCCCTCTCTCGGTGGAGGTTGTTTTGGGAGTATTTGTGTTTAGCAAGTATTTTGAAGACATTTTGCTTTCGAGAGAACTACTGGTAGTGGGCTGTAGAACACATAACCCATCCTGGCCATTTAGGATGTAGGCGAAATATTCGGCGTAAGCTTAGAATAATTGTCATGCGAGACTACGATCGGCGAGTTTTCTTGAAAAATATTATTGGACTTGAGTATTCAACAAATCGATAATATTTCAAAGAGAAGCGTTGAGCTGTATTATCGATAGAACCCGTTTCACGGATGAATAAACCTTTAGAACTTACCCGTTTGATTCTTATCGTTGGCCTCATGCTCGTGACTTTGAGCGCTTGACCGTGTGTATAACTACTAACCATGTTTGTAGCATTCATGCATTCATTCAAAACTTCATTTCTCTTCCCATTTCAAAGAATTTAGAGATTTTCTTTGTAAATATTTTAGGTTAGAGTGATGGACGTCGGAGGAAGATTCACCAAGAATACGGTTTTAGGATTCTGATGTAGGAAAGTTAAAAGTTAGCATCCTTGGTAGAAGATCCTCGGTTTGAAAACTCTATGGAACTCTTTTAAGCATCCTAAACACTAACGTTGATGAAGGACTTCTCAAAACTTTTGTTCGGTTTTACGATCCGATATATATTGTTTCACTTTCCACGACTATCGATTTGATGCCTACTTTGGAAAATGCGCACATCCTAGGTATCTCAATATCAGATAAGGTGCCTTTTAATGGTTTGGAAGCCATTCCTAAGTCACCAGTCATTGCAACAATGACTCACTTAAACAAATCTGAGATAGACAAAAACCTAACTACCAAAGGAAAACTCTTAGGACTAACTTCAAAGTTCCTAATGGAGAAGGCTCTTAAATTCTCTGAAGCCGGTAGTATGGTAGCCTTTGAAGCTATTTTAGCTTTACTCATCTATGGATTGGTGTTGTTCCCTAACGTCCCAAGTTTCGTTGATATCAACGCCATAAGGATTTTTCTGATTGGAAATCCCGTTCCCACTTTGCTTGGTGACACATACTTCTCCATTCATCATAGGAATCGTCAAGGAGATGGAACTATCGTTTGTTGTGTACCTCTGTTCTTCAAATGGATTGTCTCACACTTGCCTAAATCTCCTATCTTCTGCGAAAATAAAGACGATTGGCATTGGTCTCGAAGACTCATGTCTCTTACAAATGACGATATCCATTGGTATACCTTGGCAGACAATGAGATGGAAATCATTGAAAGTTGTGGAGAATTTGCCAACGTACCTCTCATCGGTACAAAAGGAGGAATCAACTACAACCCATTCTTGGCGAGACGCCAACTCGGATCATAAACTCTAGTAAACCTCTTGGTTTTACAATGAAAGCTACTTTTATCATGAAGGGAGGATTCTCAAGGATTGAAAGCGAATGATCGAGCTTGGCATCACATCAAAGGAAGGAAAAGGGTAATGCAAGAAATTGTGTAGCCATGAAATTTACACTTCATGGGTGAAGAAAAGAGCAAAGGAATTCAATGCCTTATGCCTATGAAGAACCCATGTTCTCATGACTTCGGATCAACAATTTTTCCGTTGAGACTATGGGAGAATACCAAGAAGCTTTGGCCAAGATGAGGCTTGAGAAAAAGGCTTTGGAAGACAAGTTCTTACCTCGAAAATGAGAAGCTTAAAAGCGGTCAAAGATCATGAAAAGGCGCTTTACTTCCAAGATGAATGGCTCATGGAGAAAGATGAGAAGATTCGTCGAGAAGATAACATAATCAAAGATACATCAAAGAAAGGAAAAGAAAGCTTGAGGAAATGACAACGATCCTGCTCTGACGAGTGGAAGAAAGTCATCAACAAGCTTAAAGAGAAAATGACGAAAGCTCACTATGGGAAAGAAATCTTGAAATTGAAGCTACATCAAGCCTTTGGATCTTCATCCGACGAGGATGATTAATTAGTTTAGATTGTAGATTTATCATTTATTTTATCATTGTATGAGCTATGCTCAAAAATAAAAATTGTTGTAATCTTCTTTCAATAATTAATAAAATAAGTGTTTTCCATCCAAATATTTGCCAGAAATTTCTCTTTTAGCGTAAATTCTTTGGAAATTTTTCTCTTTGCATTCATAATCATGCATCATACTATGCATATCGAGTTTATTGTTTAGAGTCTGATCTTTCAGAATTTTTTCCAGAAAGGAAAAGATCGTCAAGCTGTCGCGTCTTAGAGTTTCTCGACCACGTCCACAGCCAACTCGTACATACAATACTCGTTCAAAGAAGAAAATAATGGAAGGTTTGAGCAAGAAAATGTTGAGCTTCGTATACGGTGACAACACTTGAGGAGGAGGTGGAGACTCACTTCTTTGGTAAGTTCGTTGGCAACTCATAAAGTCGATAAGCAACATTAAGCGGTCAAAATCAGCGGCGATTTGGAGATTACTACTACTTGATTTCAGCTGTTGCGGCCGATGGTTCACTCTTGATATGCGAGAAGGTTATCCATGGGGCATGCCTTTCAATTTCGGCATCGGGTTTCGTCAACCTATTTCTCAGGTACAAACAACCACGCTTGAGATGCCTACTACAGAACTCAACACTTACTCCACGGCATGGAGTAACTTTCCATAAGTCACTATAGCGGTTTCTCAACCAATCATGACGAACTCGGCACACGTAGTTCACACTCTGCGAGAAGAAGTTTATCATAATCTAGGCGACAACACGAATCCTCGTGGCCAGATGGATAATCTCCAAGAACAGCTCCATAAGATGCAGCTTGAGATTAAAACAATCCGTGGAAAGGAATTGTTTGGGAAGAACGCTCATGATTTGTGCCTAGTTCCTCGCATAAGGATACCTGCTAAATTCAAAGTCCCTGACTTTGAAAAGTATAAAGGAAATTCCTGCCCGCAAAGTCATCTTACGATGTACGCTAGGAAAATGTCTACGTACAATGACAATCACCAATTGTTAATTCACTATTTCCAAGACAGTCTCACCGGTGCTGCACTGAAGTGGTACATGGGACTAGACAGTGCGAATATCCAGACATTCAATGACCTAGGCGAAGCCTTTGTCCAACAATACAAATTCAACTTGGACATGGCTCCAGATCGGGATCAACTCCGCTCCATGTCTCGAGAGGAAAAGAGACATTCAAAGTCGCCCAACGTTGGAGGCAAATTGCCCAAGTCAACCCACCGTTAGAGGAGAAGGAAATGACCAAGGTTTTCTTAAACACTCTTGGCCCATTTTACTACGAACGAATGATCGCCAGCGCTCCTGGAGATTTCACCGAGATGGTAAGCATGGCATCAGACAAAATAATATCCAGATCCAGATGCAAATGCATGTAAACATGTACAAGTATGTATATACAAATAATAGAAAGCTATTAAGCAATAAATAAAATAATAAACACCCAAAAAGAAAAGAAAACAAAATCTAGGATCGACTTCGGGATGGACCAGCAAGAGGTCAATCTGTCCCTAGTGAAGTCGCCAGCTGAAGGAACCGGTCGAAAATTCAAAGAAATAAATTAATGAAGTCGCCATCGAACGCTTTTTATCCCGCCGAGAGGGAAAGGTAAACATCGAGAAAACATGAAACAGAGAAATCACGTTCTTGCGACAGAGAGATCGGGTAAGGAAGTGTGTTACGTGGGGGGAATATATTAGCACCCCACACGTCTGTAGTACTCTACGGTATCCTCTTTTACTTTCTATCTAATGGGGGTAAAATTTTAACTATATTTGTATATGAGGTATCATGTATGCAAAAGGAGAAAAAGAATAAAGAAATAAAAGAAAGAAAATGAAAGAAAACACGGGGAAAAGAAGGAAATATTTACATGGTTGCTCAATCAAGCCCCACGGGAGACCTCGTATTCCCTAGTGAAATGGGAAAGTCAGTGTCGTAGTTCGACTAAATTGAAGGGATGACACGGCGTCAACAACAGTAGGAACGGTGCCCTAAAACTATGAATATTGGTTTGTATCTTTTACTTTGAAAAATAGTTTTAATATTATTAGGATGTCTTAATGCACTTGACGAAAGAAGTTTTTAAAGATAAGATGCAAATGATAAAGGTAAAATGGCTAAGGGAATCTAACCTATTTCAAATCCTAGTTATTATCATGCAAAGTTGTTCCTAGGTTATGGATATAAATAGGGGAAACTATTTATATTATCTACCTAATATTGGCATGCATGGGTACTTAGCCTAATGTCTAAACTCGACAACTAACTTAATCGAGTGATCCTAAGGGAAATCTATAAGATCAATCATCTTGGTTAAAAAATCAAATGAAAAAATGGGAAGAAGCAAACCAAATGCTTTGGTAAAAGCACACAAACAAACACCAACAAAAGGCAAGGAAAAAGGAGAATGAGATGAAATGGAAACAAGTGAGTGAATAATCATGCAAGATATCATGTGAAGTAAGGTTGGTATACACAATATACATGTACAAGGCTTATACGAACCATAAACAAACATCAAACATAACCATGAAGACGTACATGCAAAGTTAAAACACAAACTAGGTCAAAACTAATCCTAAAAGTATACGGGAAACAAATTGTGTGAAATTTTAAGCGTATATAAGATGAAGGAAGAATTAGAAGGTAGAATAACATAAAAGTCAGTATCTAACAAGTTAATAAATCACTTACATCATGCAAATGAAGCCACACAAAAATTCATGAACAAAAATTCTACAAGAGTGCGTAAACATGCAACAATTGTGTGTGGTGAAGTGAATATAAGTGTGTGATATACATATGATCGCAAATTCATATGTCTTATAGAATCTAGACCGCAAGTATACAGTCCTATTGTGTGTAGCTTTAAATATTATCGAATCCCAAGGGACTAAATGTCGACCTATCATTATCTAAGGCTACTACGTAAATCTAAGGCTAATGATGTAAATAATTGGGGTTTTAGGGAACCTAACTGATTGTAATCAAGTTTAAATTCCGGGGAAAAGTATCGGTATGTAATGGTTGGGCTTCGGGGATTTAGAAACTCATGGACTCAAGCTCGTATTGTGAAAACAGGTTTCAGTAGGAAATATTTATTTAAAAACCCTCTTCTCACACTCTCGTTGTTTCAATTAGAGTTTAAAAATATTTTTTGAAAATAAATAAAACCTAATCAACTTAAAAGCGTTGTCGCTGTATTTCAAGTTGATGCTCAATTACTAATGTCCAGTTATTATCTAAAACTCTCGCTTTATTGATCCTAACTTCTAGTCTGTATTTTACTTTCATAACAAAGCTGTTGCATTAAGAACTAGTAATCGAAACTAGAAAGTTAACCTTTTTTCAAAATAGAATAAGTTGAATGGCATTGCTAATCCTCGTGGGCTATATGACCTTACATATCGATAACTAAATTTAGCCTAGCATGTTAAACGATTTAGTTATAGTGCAACAGTGATAAACAGACAGTTCAGATAAAACATGCATCTCAGATAAAATGGGCATAAAATAAATAAATAGTTAAATAAGGCAATAAATAAATAAATAAATAAAATTAAATAAGCCAATAAATAAATAAATTTAAATAAACCTAAAAATAAAAGGCGGAATATTTGGCAAGTTCCAGGAGTCTCCCACAAGTCGGTGAGATCTACCCTTAGTTGTGCGAAAAACAAATGCGATGAAAGAAATTAAAAAGGCGCAATTCTAACATAAGGTTAGAATTGGCAAAGGATCGCAGCAATCTCCGATGTGGAAATTGCTATGATAAAAGAAAGCGGATAAATTAAATGAATTGAAACTTGAAATAAAATCAATCTGAAAATAAAATTTATCGAATGTGGTACAAAATTGAAGAAAAAAAGGTGTCTTTGGATCGGTGAAGGCCTATTTATAGAGGTAGTGGTGTTCTTGGAAGCTGGGTTTGTTGCAAGTTTTCCTCCTCCGGATTCTCCTCCATAGAGGTTGCTATGGAGCTGCTAGGGTTTGGGTAACAGTCGCTGCAAGCTTCCTTGGTGAGGAAGTCTTGCTCCCTGGTCTGTGACAGTCGCTACAGCCTCTAGGGCTTACATGTAACGATCGTTACAGCCTTGTGTAGTGGACTTGGCTTGTGCGCACATTGGAAGTGGGCTGGGCTTGCTTCCTTAATTCATTTTTCAGCTTTGCTTCTTTTACACCCCCACTTCTTGCTATACACCATATACTTTAATAAATTTTATTCTTTTGTGGATTTTGAGTAGATTTATCCAACTTTTCTCGACTTTCTTTGCACATGCCTTATAATTGGTGAAAACCTGAAAACATAGAAAATACCGGCATAATATGAATAAAGAGTGATTTAATTAATTGAAATGCGAATATAATTCATGTAAATTGACTCAAATTATCGATACATTTTCGGGTTATCAAACTCCCCTACACTTGAACATTTGCTTGTCCTCAAGCAAATGATAGAATAAAAATCATTTAGCACAAAGTTCCTAACAGAATCATACGATGCAACTCGAATCGTACGTGGTTGAGGGGCATAACATTTAGAAAAATGGAACTGGTTTCCGACACTAATGATACAATGATGACACGAAACCATGGAACATGGTCAAAATCTCCCTTTCTATGCAAACCAGTCTGAATCATGTTATCATAGATCAACCTAATTCTTTTCATTCTAAATCAACCGCTTTCATTCTCGCACAATCACATTAAGCCCTTTATCTCTCGCACGCACATAGTAGAGTAGCCGCTTAGTGATTCTGGTCATTTATGCATGGGGTTCTGGTACACAAGTTGGTAACCCTTTTTCCTTTCCAAGTTACAAGTCTCGGGGGATCGAACCATAGTCTTCCCTACCAAGTTCAGCACCAGATACCACTGAACAGGCTTACAACTTGTTTTCATATTAGTTTTCTAGGTTTTGCGACTGTTGGATTAAATGACCTGGTGAGGGTCACCTAACTTAATTAGCGCATTCTCTATTATATCTTAATGCTTAAAATTTTTCTAATTATGACAATTCACTTATATTCATCGGCTCCTACGTATTTTGTGGATAAGACGTTGCCGACTGCTTGTATAAACTACTCGGGGTTGATCTAAAACTTAAAACTTAAGGTCTTGGTATCATAACTACTCAAACTGATCTACATGATTTGGAAAATTTAGGTGCCAAGGCGGTATTATTTTTTTCGAATCTTATTCAAAAATTCTAACGAAGTCTAATTGTGAAACCTATATACTTTTCGAATGTACCGAGCTGATGTGTCGAAAAATAAATAAATTTAAATTTTTGTTATGGTTTAAGAAAGTTATGGAAGTAAGGATAACATACGGAAATGAATGCTTAAGTGAAATCAATTTGACAAAGAAACTTTTTATTGAAGGGAAATAACTGAAATTCAAAACTAACTGAGCATTATCCTCCATGCGACAAGTAAAGTGTGAAAAGAAAACTAACAGCTTACTTAAGGAAATAAAATACAAGGAAAACAAGAAAAATATATCACTCCTCACTATTGTCTCTAACATTTCTGCTACTTGATGCTTCGCCTCGTGCTCTTCCTCCACCATGTGTCTTCACTCCACCTCGTGTGGGTCTATAAGGCTCCTCACCAGTGTTGTAAACATAGGCTTGCAGGCCTTCAACGCGGAATGATAAGTAGCGCATTTCATCAGTCAAGTCAGAAATGTCGCAATGGTTCTAATAAGCGTTGCATTGATCGTGCAACATCTCTTGCATCATCTGCATTAGTTCCTACTGACACTGATCTTGAAGTAAGAGCAATGCATATATAGAATCAAGTGTGGCTGGCTGAGGATCATTTCCTGGTTGTGCTCTTCGTGGGACATCTGATTGTGGTGGTTGATGATTTACTTCCGTTATAGTGTTATCCACACCTGCTTGATTATTCTACACGTTTGCTATAGGGGATGGTGCTTGAAGATCGTAAATCCAATTTGCAGCAACATGAATTCTTAGGACATCTGGATTTGGCAGAATAAAGCACGAGCGACTACATTGTTCACCATCGAGTTGTATCTCTCGTCCTTCTTGCTTTGACAATGTGACCAAACTGGTGTGTCGATATCTAGAAACTCGGCACCAGGTAGTTCATCAACTTGTCTTGCAAATCGGATACTAGGCAATAGCTATGACTATGCTCCTATCGAAAAGATGATGTGTTTGCATTTCTTGATAACAGCGACTTATTGGATTTGGTTGAGAAGGACGAATTCATTTATACTCAAATTGGGATCAAAAACACAGTGCAAAAAATATATCTCCCTAACGTTTACCTTGTTGTTGTTTGCTCACCCGAACACTGTATTGGCCAGGACACGGTGGAAATAGCGGATACACGGGTTGTGGATGTGAGTGGACAGAAGTTCCGCCCAATTATCAACTCGAGTGCCAGTTAAACGCTTCTCACATTTCAAACGACCTTGTCGTCCAATCTTTATCGTACAAGATTCAGTATTCCACACCCTCTCCATGGTGGAAGTGAAGTACTTGACTCAGAGTCTCTTGGTTCATGACATACTCCGTGTTGAATAATCGGAAAATTGTCATGCCGATCAGGTACTGGCCGGCTTCTAGAGTAGGTGGTGTTTGGTATGCAAAAGAACTTAAGAACTCCAACATGAGGGGTTCATAAGTTGGAAGATTCATAGTGGCGATGTGGTGTAAACCAGATGCATGAAGCATGAATTTCAAACTATCAAGCAACCCCAAATCACGTAGACAATCTTCATTAATGTACCTTGCGGGAAGTATACCTCTCTAGTGAAACCTCCGGTAGAGTTGCTCTTGTCGGACTCTAGCTTCTCCATCTCTGAATACCATATCTGTAAGGACTGGTTCCTCTCTGTCTTCTTGAGCTCTTCTGGCCCTTTTTGTGAAAGGTTTTGGAAATGAAATTGTTTAAGCAGTGAAGGGTTGCTAAAGAAAGTTGGTCAAATGGTGAGGTTCTCTTCAAAGGTTTATATAGAAAGAAGGCTTTAATGGTGAAGAGAAGATGAATGGAGGTATTGAATGGTATTTAGAGTGGTGTTTATTTGTGTGGAATAGAATTGAAACGGATGGGAATATTTTGAAATGGTTTGAATTGATATGAATTGAAATGAATGAAGAATGAATGGCTGCTGGTCAGTTTATAAAGTTTGCATGGTCAAGGGGTGTGTAACGGTCGTTACACATGGCTCTCTTTAGCAAGCCTAGCTGTCACCCTTGTAGCGGTCGTTACAAGGTGTAGACCCTAGAATCTCGCGCGCTTGCAACGGACGGGACAAGGCAGCATGCATGAGATTCCTTCTTGATGACCGTGGCATGGAAGTTTGTGTCACTTTAATGTCTTAATTGAAAAAATAAATTGAGCATGGGAGACAATGAATGACTTATTAGGTGTGTTATTCAATGATAATTGCATACTAGAACTACTAGGATAATATTCATGCATTTTATTTTTTTAGATGAACACAATAATAACACAATAGCATCATATTATAATAGTAACTTAGGACAATGAGAGATATAACACAAATAGATAGAAAAATAAAATGATGAAATAAATAAAATAACTGAAACAAATAAATCCAAAAAATGAATAACCGAAATAAATCTAGAGTGATGCTAATGAAAAACTAAAATGTGAAATAGAAATCTAAATAGACACTCCTCCCCTACACTTAGAGTGAACAGTGCCCTCAATGTTCTAAAAATAAAAATCAGCCACCTCTAGAATTCAACTGTTGAAAAGGTGATCTAGATTACCGTAATAAGATCCATGAAACCATAAGCGTCAATGTCGAGCAAAGAAAGATCAGCGAATAGCGGAAGCTCCGTCGTGAGTGCATCAATGGAGCAACATAGTCGGTCGTGGAATACGGACATCGATAGTAGCGAGGGCTATGGGCGGATCCCAAGCAGGATGGAAGTCAAGTAGAGGTGGTGTAACAGGATCAACCTCAATCATCTCAATCAACTCGGCCATCTCTAGGTCAGACTCGTCCAATCCTGCTGGAGGGTCATAAAAGTGGGGTGGTGTCAAAGGATCAGCTTATTCTTACTCCATGTCATTCTCAGCTACGCCTTCTAAGTCATAAATCCAATTTTTCATGTCATGTACACTAGATCGCGCAATGTCAGGAAGTGTAAAGTGGTAGATCAGCTCATGATGAATCAGCAATTGAAAATGATTCGGCTCTTAATATCTGATCATCCCAAAATTAAAGCAAAGAGACAAGTCTAGCGGGATAAAGTCAGCACCAGGGTTCAAATGGGACAATGGCTCCCTCAAAAATAGGTCAGTAGCAATCATAGTCACTAAGCCTCTGACATATCAGGCCATGAGGAGCCTGAGCTATACTCAGCAGACGAGCAAGCATAAAAGAAACACCAACTACTTGTCTAGACTGAAACACACAAAACATATAAATAGCTCTTCCTTAGACATTGAGGTATCTTTCTGAGGTTTTCCAAATAAGGAAAACGCCAAAATCATAAGGAAATATCTAATAGTTGGGTTATGAATCTCGGACGAATGCCTAGGAATAGAGCTCTCCCGTCGTAGGTCAGATGTCTCTCCTCAAAAGTAGTCAAGCTGGATGTCCAAATACTCATCATCGGGAATCTCAATGGCAGCATCAGCGTTAACCGGAAAATCCATAAGTGTAGCAAGTTCACAGGTGGTGAACCTGTGAGTAAAATCAAATAATATTAACGAGACCACCCCTCTGGCCAACCCTAAACCACCGTCAGGGCTGTAGTGAAAAGAACTAAGAAACTCCAGTGTTAGGTTGCGATATGTAGAATACTGGTGATGAATAAAGTAGTCCCACCCAATTTGGTTAAACATGAAACGGACACTCTCCCTAATGCCCAAAGCGGACAATGTGGGATCATGCACATAGATGGTGGGGCACATCTCTCTCTGATTAAGAATCTCATAACGTCTCTACTGAGCATCGCTCACGAATGTGATAGGAATAGTGTCAGAAAAATCCATAGCAAAAATCAGTGAAGAAAAAGAAATGTGAGTCCTGTAAATAGTCAAAAATAGTTTTAAATTAGCATCGGCCTAATGCCTAAAAATAGAAAAGAAGAACAGAAAATTTTATAAAAACTTTTAAGAAAAACATTTAACAAAAATAGATAAGAAAACTTTCAATAATTTTTTTTTAATAAAATAAAATTGGTGGGTTGCCTCCCACAAAGCGCTTTGTGTAACGTGGGAAGCTTGACCTATTTGAAAATTAAAAACTATTTTGGTGACTCAGTCGGCAGTTGTATAAGTCTTAAACTAGCCGAGTAGTCTTTATTCTCGATACAATAGTAGTGCTTCAAACGCTGCCCGTTTACAATGAACGGATCACTAGCTTTTCCTTTAATTTCAACAGAGCCACTCGGGAGTACTTTAATAACTTCTTAAGGTCCTGACCATCAAGAACAGAGTTTTCCTAGAAATAGTTTAAGTCTGGAGTTAAATAACAGTACTACATCACCTTCTTTGAATTCTTTCCTAGATATTAGTCTACGTTCCACCTCTTAGTTTGTTCCTTATAGATCTTGGCATTTTCATATGCATCTTGCCTAAGTTCTTCAATTCATGGATGTCTAGAATTCTCTTTTCTCCAGCAGCTTTGTAATTAAGATTTAGGGTTTTAATAGCCCAATAGGCTTTATGTTAGAGTTCACGGGTAAATGGCATGACTTACCATATATTAGTTTGAAAGGTGTGGTTACATTAGGGTGTCTTATCGTTGTTCTATATGCCCATTACTTCATGTGCTTAGGCGACCAATCTTTCCTAGACATAGCAACAGTTTTCTCAAGTATTTTCTTAATCTCCCTATTAGAGACTTCCACTTGCCCGCTTGTTTGTGGGTGGTAAGGTGTTGCTACACGGTGTCAGACTCCATATTTCGCTAAAAGTTTATCAAAAATTCTAGAAATGAAATGGGAGCCACCATCGCTGATGACTAGCCTCGGCACACCGAATCTCGGAAAAATTATATTTTTGAATAATCTAATCACTACTTGCGCATCATAATCTACTACAACTAGTATGTAATTATTTCCAAAAGAAGATGGGAAAGGTCTCATGAAGTCAATTCCCCATACGTCAAAGACCTCTACTTCTAGGATACCCTTTTAAGGCATCTCATCGTGCCTAGATCTGTTACCAGTGCATTGACACCGGTCGCATTTTATGATAGTGGCATGAACATCTTTCCATAAACTGGGCCAATAAAGGCCAGCTTGTAAAATCTTTGTGCAGGTCTTCAAAGTGCTAGCATGGCCACCATAAGGGGCTTCATGACAATGAGAAATTACATTCTTTATTTCACTTTCTGGAATGCATCGATGGAATATACTGTCGGTTCCTCGCTTGAATAGTAAGGGCTCGTCCCAATAATAGTGTTTAAGATCGTGAAGGAATTTCTTCTTTTGTTGGTAAGTTAAATCGGGTGGAAGACCTCTCACTGCAAGTAGTTGACATAGTCAGCATACCAAGCGATGATATACGGCAGAACATTGCTTCACTTCTTAATTTGTATCGTTACTATTACCAAATTTTAAGGTATTTCTTAGTTGGTTTCGGATTCCATTCAGGTCACTAAGTATTCATATGGAAATCTTCATTAATGGGTACATCTTGAGGTTTAAGGTTCTCCATTACGGATAAGTGGGTTACAAGGTTCTCGGATCCTGGTTTATCTTTAATCTCCGGATCGAATTCTTGTAGATGTAAGATCCATCTTAATAACCTTGGTTTGGCATTCTTCTTAGCTAATAGGTATCTGATAGCTGCGTGGTCAATGTAAATGATAATCTTGGTGCCCACTAGATAGGAACAGAATTTGTCTAATGCAAAAATTACGGCTAAAAGTTCCTTTTCTGTAGTGGCGTAATTTATCTGTGCAGAATCCAAAGTTCTACTTGCATAGTATATGGCATGGATCTTTTTGTCTCTCCTTTGTCCTAGGACTGCCCCTACCGCGTAATTGCTTGCGTCGCACATTATCTCAAATGGTAGACTCCAATCAGGTGGTTGTATGATAGATTTAGAAATGAGAGTTGTTTTTAACTATTCAAACGCCTTTAAGAAATCATCATCAAAGATGAATTCAGCTTCTTTCATTAAGAGGTTGGTGAGCGGTTTAGAAATCTTTGAGAAATCTTTAATAAAACGTCGGTAGAAATCGGTGTGGCCTAAGAATCTTCGTATTTCTCTTATTGTCTTAGGGGTTGGAGATTTTCTATTACTTGATCTTTCGTTGTCTACTTGATCCCCTTCGAAAACTATGTATGAGAAACCACGATTCCTTGTTCACCATAAAATGGAATTTTTCCCAGTTCAATACCGAGGTTTCTTGTACACATCTCTCCGGTACCTTCTCCAGTTTGACAAGCATCCTTCAAAGCATTTCCCATGCGGAGAAGTCATCCTTAAGACTTTTATGATATAGTCTATGAAATCGGCAAAGATGGACAACATACATCCTACTGAATATTGATGCAATTACATAATCCAAGCGACATTCCTTAGAGTAAGCAAAGCGTTCCATAAGACATATAACGTTGTTTTCTCTTCATCATCGTGGATAGAATTTGAAAGAATCCTAAAGTAATCGTCAAAATAACGATGTAAGTAAGAATGCTTAGCTAATCTTTCAAATATTGGTCAATGAAGGGTAGAGGAAATGGTAACTTCGGTGGCTTTGTTTAGCTTTCTATAGTCAATGCACATTCTGGCTCCACTTACGACTCTCTCTGTTATATGCTCTCCAGCTTTGTTTGTCATGACAGTGATTCCTCCCTTTTTGGGTACGCAGTGGACAGGACTAACCCACTAACTATCAGAGATCGGGTATATGATTCCTGCATTTAAAAGTTTGAATTGCTTCGTCTTCACTACAATGCTCATGATCGGGTTGATCCTTCTTTAATGTTCTCTAGACGACTTACAGTCATCTTTCAGCATGATGTAATGTATGCAAATGGAAGGACTTATTCCATTTAAATCAGCAATGTTGTATCCTAAGGAAGATGGGTATTTTCGCAAAACATGCAACAGTTTCTCCGTCTCGAGTTGTCCTAAGTCTATGTTTATTATTACTAGTTTTTTGAGTTCAGAATATAGGAATTTGTATCTTAGGGTTTTCGGTAAATCCTTGAGTATCAAATTAGTTTTCTTTGGACAGGGCATATGATATGGTGTTAGTGTTACACATTCACTTAGGTTATCATCTCGATATTCAGGACACCAATTATCGTCCTCAAAAACCAGGGGCATCAGGATCTTCATGGTTTTGGATTGAGGTTTTGCTCCTGATTCTATCTCCTGACACATTCATCAATTATGTCTAAAAGATAACACGTATCATTCATAGCTCGGGCTTGTAGGAATTGTGTCAGGATAAATTCGACTTTCTCTTCTCCAACTTCAAAGGTTAATTTTCCTTTCTTAATGTCTATTATGGCTCTAGCAGTGGCTAGAAATGGCCTTCCTAGTATGTGTTTACTGATGATTTACGGTAAAACAACAGCTAGTCCTCAAACTATCGAATAATCTTAATGGCCCATTATTCAATTTCTTTGGTAGGGATCGACTAGATTGATCCTATAGGGTATTAGTCGTTTGGATAAATTAATAACAAAACTAGTATTCATGGTTAAGACTTGTATTTAGAGTTTTATATATGTTTAATGTATTCGATTACAATGTTAAAGAAATTACATGATCAAGTAAAGAAATAAAAGCCGACTTGAATGAGTAAAGGTTCGATTTACAAAGAAGTATATAAATGCAGATAATACGTAAATGACTTTAAATGTAAAGACTTTTAATGTAAAAGCATGGAATGTAAAAGACATGAATGTAAAGCGTTAATGTAAAAGGTTTACGAAATGTAAAGGATTTGAAAAACGTTTAAATGCAAGAAAGAGTTAAATGAAGATGTAAAGAACTTTAAATGACATTGATGTGGAATTAAGAGATAAACTGGAAAGATAAAGAGTTTTACTGAATTCTAAAGGTTTGGTGCTATCATACGTACATTGTTCGAGCATTCGTTTCCCTAGCCATGTGGTATTTTGAATGTTTACTGAATTTTGTACAATAGATATGACACACGAAATCCTAACACTAAGACTTCTATTTATACTACTTCGACCATAACGGTCTGACTTATGAGATCTTGCCACGTTCAGAACATGCAGAACACTGCTCCTCTCTAGCTTCCATGTGTCTTCGAATCGTTTCCAGCGCATATATTTTAACTTCCATTTATCCCGCTCGCGTTTGAATTTCAAATGCTTTGGCCATCTTCGTTTCGAACTCACTTCACAGACACAACCTTGCTACCACTTCGAAGCTTCCTTTATATATATCATCATAACTACCATTCGAAACTCCGAGCTTTAGTATGTCCATTTGAAGAGCCATTTCTCCCATTCCGAACTGTGACGTTCACTTTGTTCCAATGAACACTAACATCATTTCATTTGAACTTAAATTTCTATTTGATACGTATATCAAAATCTTTAATAAATGCCCCTTAAAATATGTATTTGAACCTCTTTCGAGAAATACTTATTTTAAACATATTCAAAAGATTTTGATGTGACTTTTGAGTAATCATGATACTCTACCGTGTATGACTTTCAATTATGTCAATCAAGACGCCTCTTGGTTCCCTTAACCGTCTCAAAGCAGTCATCACAACATGGTGCAGTTACTAAAACAATGATTATCATTAATCACGCTTATTACCAATGCTAACTTTACGCCACCTCATTCCATATCCAACCCACGATCCCCACGTATCCTAGCCTTAGTTGGTGAGTGCTTCAACTTCCTCACTTTAAAAACTAAACAGCTTAGTCTTTTATTCTTTTTCCACACTCTGAAACTCTTTTCTTCTTCTCTTCTCGCTGAAAAAACCCTAAAGCTCTCAACAATTTCCAACAATGTCTTCAACAACATCCCAAATGAAGAAGATTTCCAAGAAGAAAAGCAAGAACAGCGAGGAGCGATTAAGAAAGCAAGGTCGGTACTCATCAAGGTCAATCTGTACTTATCCCCCAAGCAATCTCCAAGGAACAAGAACTTCTATACTCCTCTCAGGTACTGATTCCAACTAATGCTGCTGGAAAGAGGTTTGCTCTAATGGGCCCTCTTACAGTTTTTGAACTCCTGAAAGATACCAGAATAATCTTCCCTGTTTGTTATAACTTTAAACCTTTGTTTAATAAGATGGAAATCCCTAGGTTAGGAACTGAGAATATGAGTGAATCCTCCGCTTCGAAAACCACAGAAACCCCAAACGTTCCCCCAAAAGATCCTTTTGTCTTGGGTTATGTTAAAAGCAATTTTAAACCATTCTGATCCTGCCCTACCCCTGACGTAGCTTACCAGAACTGGCTTACTAAGGTAGAAGCTAAGAAATCACACCAATGGGAGAATCTAGGAATCTATAATTTAATCAAGTTATCAAAACCAGGATTCACCTATAGCCATCCATTACTATTTGCATCCTTATACTTCTGGGACAGTACTTACAACACCTTTCACCTTCCTGGAGGAATGATAACACCTACATTCTTTGACATAGCAGCTATTACTGGCTTGTCACTAGTAGGAGAGACTTACATTCCTGACTCTGAAGAACACTCAAGTATCATTGACTTCGATGTCAAATTGGCCAGCTTCTCTAAATTTATTAGCCATTATCACACTGAAGGTGATAGTGTGTCAGATGTGGAGCATATTGCCTTTCTTACCCTATGGTTATCAAGATACGTGTTCTGTAGCAGGTCTTTACAAGTAGCCAGTAGGTTTATTCCTCTAGCTAGAGATTTACATGAAAATAGGAGGATATGTTTGAGTGAGCTGTTACTGGTTGATCTCTACGAAAGCTTGAGATCAGCTGTTTCGAGTCTGAAATCTCACACTCCTAAGAACATCTTGCTAGCTGGCCCTTACTTTTCTTAATTTTGGCAATCTCTTGTCACATCCATACATTATTGAACAAATACAAGATTCGGATCTCTTTACAATTTCGGTGTTTACTTGTTGATAAAGTACAAAGTTGCTTTGAATGATTATATGCATCTCAACAATAAAGATTTATTCCGCGAACATCATGGACCATCACAA